>JAVXUP010003210.1:0-80110 GCA_033070095.1 Escallonia herrerae | reverse complement strand
CGTCCTTCATATACATATACACATATACATGAAATTTCAAAAGAAAAGATTTTCAAATCTGAGTACAATCATCGTTCATTCCATTCACATCAGACACATATATTTCTTTTCGTAGGTATGCTGTGGTCAGCGTACGAGCCCCCCTGATAAGGGCCCGAAATCCCTCCTACACCCGGGAAAAAATAATTATGTGGATGCAAGGGCGCACCACCAGCCACAGTACTGTGCATCAACGTACAAGCCCCGTTGACCAGGGCCCGAAATCCAACATTCCCCCGTTGGATATGGGGCACAGCAGCCAAGATGAGTTTCATTGCCCATTAACATCTACTCAATAAAATTTTATGACTCATACGACATTCCATGGCATTCTTTCAAATTACATTTCTCATCAAATACTTTAGAAATAAAACATATGCAGAATAAAACTTTAAATTTCAATGATCAAATCATAAATACATATTATAGGTTTTGCAAATAAATATACGGAGGAACATGACAGGGGTACTTACCTTGCTCAAAATCTGCTTTTGGTATTTGCTCAAATGCCGGCCCTAGCTCTTGACTATCAAAACCTAAATAACAAATCATACGGATGTCATTCATTGTGGCTCGGGCACGTTTAGGTATTATGTTTCTTTTAGATGAATAAAACTTTACCCAACCGTCCCCCGACTTATGTATAATTACCTATTTGCCCCCAATGCCTAAAGTACCTTATCCACACTGATGTATTATAAACCTAATTTAACTACCCACAACATACTCATTTCTCTACCCGAAACGACGAAATCCAAGGCAGTTTTTCACTCGGCCAACCTAACCCGACACTCGTCACACTCCACGAGGCTTCAAAATGTCCCAAAAATATTCTTATTGTTCATTAAGAATTATTTATAGTTTAATAAATCATATGGGATAAAAATATAATTTTTGATTATTTTTGAATTAAAAACAATTTTCATAAATACCAGAAAAGCCCAAAAATAACAATCAATGCTTCTAACTCAAATCAAAGTTCCATAATTTTAATGATAGCCTTATAATATATAAGAAAAATACAGAAATAAAAAATTAGAATTTAAAAAGTACCGAAACCATTTTAAAATCATTTGTTTTAATAAATCAAATGTGATACAGGTTAATGTACTAAATCAACTTAGAAATTAATGAAACTTAAACTGAGTTGTCTTTTTACTATAAAAGCATTGCTGTAATTTTTGCAGAATTTAATATTAATTGCAAATGCTCAAAACAAATTTTAGGATAACTGCACTTACGAAAATATTAAAAATACTAAACGACATCAGAAAAATATGAAACTTTCACAGAAATTCTAATATTGTACTAAGAACCAGTCTGTAAAGTTTCAGCATTTTTGGACAACTATACCATATTCAGCTGCCACGTGGTACAACTGCACATGCGCAATGTACCACCTTGTAGCAAATACCCATTACCCACTTCTTCTTCTTCTTTCTCTGAAACACAGCCACACAATACAGCTGACTCCCTCCTCACGGCTGTACCTCCCATTTCTCCCACACTCACTCTTAAACAATCAAACACTTTCTCTTCTCTCACAAACATTCACACTCAAACCATTTAGACTAATCCCACATTCAAACATATATATACAGTAATTCTACACAAACTCTACCACTGAAACATTCCCAACATCACTCAGGCTACACACTCATGAGGACCTACCACACCCACGTTTGAGCATCCATCAGTGACACACTTTCTCACGGCTATGGCTGCCCAAGCTTACCCATCTCCCTCACCAATGTACTCACTTGTAACTCTCACACGCACACACGGCTGCCGTTTTGGCAGCCTAGCCACATCGCACACACCCACACAGTCCCTCTCCATTTTTTTGCTTCCCTTACACTCACTCACACAGCACATACGGCATTCCGTCATGGCTGTCTCTCTCTCTCTCTCTCTAACGATGGCCCTCCATGGCTGCTTCCACCCCGCCTCACAGCCGTACTCAATACCTACGGCAGCCACTGTGGCTACTCCAGTTCCTCTCTTCCCTGTCGGCAGTCATGGCTGCCATCCCCTCCACTTAATCTCACAGCAATGACCACCCAAAGTTGTCAGCCACTCACGACCATAAACCCACAAACCTATACACCTTTCCCCCTCGATCTCTTTCTAAGACAAGAAGTCATACAGACCCATATACCCACTGATATATGTACACAAACCCATTTCTCTCTCTCAACGCAGCCCTAAACCCATATACATGTATCTCTAAACACATAGATTTATTTAGGGAAAAAGGGATGTAGAAATCTTACCGAAGTGTTGTTGATCGCCGGAAACCTTGCCGGAGGATCTCCTTTTTTTTTTTGCTCTCCTCTATCTCCCGCTAAGTTGAGTTTGATGGCTAAGGGTGGCTGCCCCCTTCTATATATATATATATATATATATATATATATATATATATATATATATATATATATATATATATATATATATATATATGGGGGTGAAAAAACCCTAGTTGGAATTGCAAGGAAAACTTACAACCCCTTTTGTCGCTAAAACTCTAGCCCAACTTATTATATAAAAAAATAGTCAAAATATATTAACTACACTAATTATCGCTAAAAGTATAACGATGCTAAAATTTTTTCCACTAGAAGTTGTTAAGTAATACATTGATGTTGAGTGAAATTATTGTCGCTACGAGTCGCTAATTGGAATTCTAATATTATATAGAGGTATCGTCGCTAAGGATTTCTAAAAATTTTGTTAACACTAATTGTCTCCATAAGCTGCTCAAAATAATATGCCATTATTATTTTGGCCCGAAAAATAATTATGATATAGAAAATGTCCCGGGCATTACATTCTTCCCTCCTTTAAAAGAATTTGGTCCTCCAAATTTTACGTACCTCCATTTTGGAAAAGATGAGGGTATTTGCTTCTGACTTCGTCTTTGCGTTACCACGTGGCCTCCTCAACCGCATGGTTCCTCCACAGGATCTTTACCGAGGGGATTTTCTTAGTCCGGAGTGTCTGTTCCTTGTAATCCAAAATTTGAACCGGTTGTTCGATGTAAGTGCAGTCTTCTCTAATCTGTAAAGGCTCTGGTTGTAGCACGTGCGTAGGGTCTGGGATGTACTTCCTTAGCACGGACACGTGAAACACATTATGGACGCTGGCTAATTCCGGCGGTAACGCTACAAGGTAGGCCAGAGAACCAATTCTATCCAGTATCTCAAAAGGTCCCACATACCTAGGGCTTAGCTTCCATTTCTTTCCAAATCGTAGTACTCCTTTTATTGGTGACACCCTCAAGAACATCCGGTCGCCGACTTGGAATTCTAACTCCCGTCTGCGTATGTCTACATAACTCTTCTGTCTGCTTTGAGCACCACGTAACTTCTCTCTAATAACCCTGACCTTTTCTGAAGTCAATTGCACTAGTTCTGGTCCCAACAATTTCCTTTCCCCTACCTCATCCCAACATAGTGGTGATCTGCACTTCCTACCGTATAAGGCTTCAAAAGGAGCCATCCCAATGCTACTCTGATAACTGTTGTTGTAAGAAAATTCGATCAACGGCAAATGGTCAGCCCAACTACCTTTGAAATCTAATACGCAAGCCCGCAATAGATCTTCTAATGTTTGGATAGTCCTTTCCGACTAACCATCTGTTTGGGGGTGGAAAGCCGTGCTGAACTGTAGCCTAGTACCGAAAGCATGCTGTAAGCTTCCCCAGAATTTAGATACAAAACGAGGGTCTCTATCCGAAACGATTGAGACTGGAATGCCATGCAACCGCATTATCTCCTCTACATAGGTAGTAGCCAACTTGTCCATCGAATAGGTCATCCGGACAGGCATGAAGTGTGCACACTTTGTTAATCTGTCTACTATTACCCAAATAGCATCATGTCCCGAACGGGTATTTGGCAATCCTGAAACAAAATCCATAGTGATGTGTTCCCACTTCCATTCTGGTATCGGTAATGGCTGTAATGGTCCGGCGGGTCTTTGTTGTTCCGCCTTCACTTGTTGACATACTAGGCATCTAGATACAAACTCTACAATCTCTCTCTTCATGTTTCCCCACCAGAAAGTCTCTCGGAGATCCCTATACATTGTGCTTCCAGGATGGATCGAGTAACCTGATCTGTGAGCTTCTTCTAAGATTTCTCTTTTTAAACTGGGGTTACTCGGCACGCAAATCCTATTGTCGAAACGAAGTATCCCATGTTGCAGCTTGTACTCAGATCTGTCTCATTTCCTTACTTCTTCTATGATCTTAAGTAGATGTTCATCGTTCTCCCGAGCTGTCTTAATTCTATCAATTAGAGTGGGTCGTACCACTAGGTTGTTCAGTGAACTGTCCTTGTCTGTGCCTCGGATCTTGACATCCAAGTCCAATTTTCTCATATCTTCCAATAAATGCCTCTGTCTTGTGATTAGGGTAGCCAGTGACGAAGATGACTTCCTGCTAAGTGCATCGGCAACTACATTCGCCTTCCCCGGGTGGTACTGGATGTTGAGGTTGTAATCCTTCAGTAGTTCTAACCATCGCATTTGTCTCATGTTTAGTTCCTTCTGGGTGAATATGTACTTCAGGCTCTTATGGTCAGTAAAAATCTCATAGGACTCCCCATATAGGTAGTGCCTCCATATCTTTAAGGCAAAAACTACCGCCGCCAGTTTTAGGTCATGGGTTGGATAATTCTTTTCATAGGGTTTCAGCTGTCTAAAGGCGTAGGCAATCACCTTTCCATTTTGCATGAGTACGCACCCTAGACCTTAATGGGAGGCATCGCTATAGATCGTGAACCCTCCCGACCCATTAGGAAGTGTGAGTATAGGGGCTGTGACTAGTCTCCTCTTCAACTCTTGAAAGCTTTTCTCACAATCTTCGCTCCATTCAAACTTGACTCCCTTTTGGGTCAGGCGAGTCAAAGGTGTTGCTATACGTGAGAACCTTTCCATAAATCTTCTGTAATATCCCGCCAACCCTAAGAAGCTCCGAATTTCCGTCACCGTAGTAGGTCTATTCCAATCTACAACTGCCTCTATCTTTTTAGGGTCGACCGATATTCCTTCTTCTGATACCACATGCCCCAAGAATGCAACTCTATCCAACCAAAATTCGCATTTCTTAAGCTTGGCATACATCTTCTTTTTCTCTTAGAATCTTTAATACCGTTCTTAAGTGTTTTTCGTGTTCTTCCTTCATCTTAAAATATATCAGTATATCGTCAATGAACACCACCACACATTGATCCAAAAAAGGTTTGAATACTCGATTCATTAAATCCATAAATGCTGCTGGGGCGTTAGTTAATCCAAACGGCATAACCAAAAACTCATAGTGTCCATATCTCGTGCGAAATGCCGTCTTGGGCACGTCCTCTGCCTTGATTTTTAGCTGGTGATACCCCGAACGAAGGTCAATCTTCGAAAACCACTTCGCCCCCTGTAACTGATCAAATAGGTCATCTATGCAGGGTAACGGGTAACGATTATTTATTGTCACCTTGTTTAACTCTCGATAATCGATGCACAACCTCATTGTCCCATCCTTCTTCTTAACAAACAGCACTGGTGCACCATACGGTGATGCACTAGGGTGAATGAACCCTTAGATATAGGGGCCATACGATTGGGTGCCTTAAATATAGGGGCAGTCCCCAGAATCAAATCAATCTGAAATTCAACTTCTCTATTGGGCGTCATCCCCGACAAATCTTCGGGAAACACTTCTGGGAATTCTCTCACCACTGAAATGTCTTCCAACTTCTGTTCCTTTTTCTGGGTATCTATAACGTATGCCAGGTACCCACAACAACCTTTCCTAAGGAGTCGGTTAGCTTGTAAGTCAGAAACCATAGGTGGAGGGGGTGCAATATTAGATCCTTGGAAAAATAACTGGTCTTGGCCTAGAATGTTAAAGGTCACTCTTTTATAGAAACAATCTACAGAAGCATGATATGTTGCCAACCAATCCATTCCTAGAATGACATCGAATTCCAACATGTCTAAACGAATCAGGTTCACCGTTATTCTCCCCTTAATTTATATTAGACAGTTCTTGACCACTTGGTCTGCTACAACCGAGTCCCCCATTTGGGGTAGAGATGCATAATGACGAATCTAATGGTTCTAGGTGCTTGTCCAAGCGTTTAATAAAAGCATGTGATGCAAAGGAATGTGTAGCGCTGGAATCAAACAATACTTTTGCAAATATGGAGGAAACAGGAAGTGTACCAGTAACCACCGAGTCCGAAGCTTGTGCATCCTGCCGAGCCATAGCAAAAACTCTCGCCGTTCCCTAGGCTTTGTTGCATCATTCTTCACCTGATTTTGAGGTCCCGCCCTAGGACAATTCCTAGCTATGTGGCCTTCTTGCCCACATTCAAAACATCTATTCGTCCCTCACCGACATGGTTTCCCTGGATGAAAGCGCTAGCATCTGTTACATTTTGGTGCTCCCATTTGTCCACCTTCTCAGTTGCCGGATTCCTTTGAACGTTCCACCTTGGTTCATTTCTTTGTGTGGTGGTGCCTTATTACCAGATCCTTGTCTTTGTTCATTTCACCGTTGAGTCTGTACTCCTCTATTTCCGTCTTGAGGTTTCGGGCGCTTGGAGGTATCTCCGAACATGTTGTTTCCTTGAGATTCGTTATTTCTGGCTCTCTTCCTTTGTTGGTCCCTCATTCGGTACAAGTCCTCACTGTCCCTTTCCGCAATTAGGGCTCTATCCACCACCTCAGCATAAGTCCCTAGCCTTAATGTCGAAATGCGAGACCGGATACTGAGCCTCAGTCCATTCTCAAACTTCCTTGCTCGTTTGACTTCTGTATCCACTAAGTGGGTAGCGTATCGAGACAACTTAGTGAATTTGGCCTCGTATTCCTTAACGGAATGGTTCCCCTGGGTTAGCTGTATGAAATCGATCTCCATTTGCTCCTTGATGGTTTGGGGGAAGTATTTCTCGAGGAACAAGTTATTGAAGCCTTCCCATTCCATATTGGCCACCTTATCGGCCTTCACTCTTTTAGTGGCCTTCCACCATTGGTTGGCTTCGTCCTTGAGCATGAACGCTGCAAACACGACCTTCTGTCTCTCGGTACAACCCAGAACCTCAAAGATGTCTTCCAGATCCGATATCCAGGACTCTGCCTTGAAAGGGTCAGTGGCACCAAAGAAAGATGGCGGGTCCATCCTTTTGAACTTCTCAATCGATGACCCCCCAGTTGCAGTCACTTGGTGCTCCACTACTCTAGCAAGGTTCTCCACCATCCGAAACACGTCATCATTTTGAGCTCCGTTTCTTCGTGCCATTTCTTTTCAACCAATAATGAAACCCTCGTAAGAATCCTTTAAAAATTTTTTTTTAATCAAAATCAATTTATCACTGTACTAATAATAATAATATAAAAGTTTTTTTTTCACGTCGATGTAATTTATTCTACATCAGTCTCTTCCTTTAACCCAACATATGTAAGTGATTCAATAGATCTTACCCAAGCTATCATTTCTATAATGAACAACTCAGATATAATAACATCAGAGATATAACGTAATTTAACTGGGTAACTTCATTCCAAATGATTCCAGAGATACTGTTCTTAAAATAACGAGTCCAACCACAGTGACACACACTGCTTATTTTCCTAATTTACTACTACGATCTCTCCTTTTTCCCATCCTAATTATTTGCGGGCTGGATGTAGGTTTCTCACTCATGGATCCATTCTTGTACTTCAGCTCGAGAGAAGGTCATCTCATCTTCATCTCCCAACTTGTTTTGCAACGCTATGACCTTGCTTCCAAAATAATAATTGTAGTCTTTTTGCCTTTGTTCCCAGGTGAGGCTGAAGCTAAGCCTCATACTCTCCATTTGAGTCTCGAGTACCTTAATCTTTTCTTTCAAAAATTTTATCTCTCGTTCTGATGGGCTCATTCTCTTTCCTGAATCTACCACTTCCTCTCTGGGGCGCTTCCCAGTTTTCTTCTTTCTAATGTGGGATGCCTGGCTGGAATCTTTGGATCCTTCAGAGGACATTTGACTAATCTCAAATGACAGACTATCCTCGCTCATGTTTGCCATCGCCTTATCATAACACAAACATCACAGATAACGTCCGTTAAAGGACTTAGTCGATTATCAAAAACTACAATAAAGCACATAAAAAATCTAATCTCTTCTTAAATAGAATTCCTTTTTCCCTTTCTACCCCTGACCTTGATAGCTAGCTACTCATATACGAGGTTATATAACCTAATCAGCGAAATCATTTCTTAAACTCTAGTATCCCAAAACCGTAATGCTCCATATTGCTCGACAATCGAGCTGGAATCACTCTATCTCTCAGTATAGGCCTAAGCCCCCATTCAAACTTTCCGCAGTTACCTGCCTTCGTCAATAGCATTTTACCATAATTCTAGCGGGGCAGCAAAACCTTATCTCAACCTCATCTATTGAGTCTGAGTCTGCTTGCCTTGCATTAACGACTCCCTCACATCTATTCATGAAGTCTCGCAAAAATACTGACCGAAAATAATTCTCTAAATTGCTCTAAAATGACACTAATTAATTACTGATGAGTCAGATTCTTCACTACCCTTTTCTACCCCTTATCGACCTCGCCTTTCAGTTTATGGACAACAAATTCAATCTTTCATCGCTTCACTCACAGTTGCCCAAAACTTATACAATCAGTTACTCAAAATTTTCTCTGCTTTGCCAATCCAGTTTGCTGTCCCTATGGGGTCCATTAACCCCTATAACTCATCGCATCTTATTCGTCAAGTTCACCCAAGATACTCTCATCCCGAGGTTATGGTTATGATTGAACCGGATTTGGTACTCCTTGCTAGTGACTGGTTAGCCAGATCTTGCAACAACATGTCAGAATCGGAGTGTTTAAAACTGCTATCATCAATTCTGGGTTATATCATTTCTCCTAGTGGGTAAAGATACCTTCTACAATAAAAAAACTTCCATACAGTACATTGCCTAATCTAAAGATCGTCTGGTAAAGTCTTTCCAATGTCGAAAAATTCCTGCTTATCTTATGCAAATCCGTTGGAATCCCATCTATCGGGCACCCCTTCTTCATTGCCAGTGCTTCGAGTACACCCCATACTAATACAATAAACAGTTATCGGGGTTATATCAACACGGGTCTAAAGAACAACACAGTGACCAGCCAAAAGCCGACTTCTTAACAGTACCATCATCCTACCCCACTCTCATTAATCGGAATACGATTCTACATAATCACGTCACCTATACTCTGTGGTTCAGTGCCTATAGAGTCACATACTTAAGCTCTAAATACTACAAGGCTTTGATACTAACTGTAACGCCCCCAAAAATTTAGAGCTTCGCCGCCCCGAACTCCTGCGACATTAACCTACCAGATCACATCAAACCTATCAGACCTGTTCAATAACATATATTTCAAATCATCTATTTCAGCATCAACTTAGGTTTCTTAAAATACTAGATCAGAACTACTTACCTTAAAGATCAGAACTACTTACCTTAAAATATTACACTTAGGTTCTTAGCAATTCAAATTCCTAAGAACAATTTAACGGTACCGACCCGCACAGGGGTTTTACTATACAGTGGTGATGGGCTCATCGGAATCTCACTCAGATTTTAAACCCTTTCTCGAGCATTCTACAGCTGAATATTACCTGTAAAAGGGAATCAAATGAAGGATGAGCTTTTGAGAGCTTAGTAAGGTCGTACAAGGACTAATAAAAGAATCACAAAATGATTCCAAAGAATCCAACCGCCGTAAATTTCCAAAATACTTCAAACGGTCAAAATCTCAATGACTCCCAAAAGGATCAAAATTCATCAGAAATAGATACCAAAATAAACAATAATACTCATAATGGGTTTCAGAACGATTAATAAAGATCATCTTTTGAGGCATCATTCCAAAATACAATGATGGTTTTTTTAAAGGATTTTAAAACATACACAGATCATCTGAAACAGTTCTTTTCAAAATACACTAAAGATTTCTCAAAAAGATTTCAACACAAGCACAAATTATTTCAGAGAATACTTTCTAGTCATTTCCGTAACAGTCACGGCAATATACAGAGCAGATAAAATCAAAAATCAACGTTGATCCTGAGCGATTGCAATGCCATTTGGACAAGCTAACAGAGTGTACACATGCATGATGTACCAAAATATAATTACTAGTCCCATTTTGTACTAGCCTGCGTTTCATGCAGGATTCAGACCAGCCTTATTACGCCCTCCCATAAAACGAAAACCCAGGTCAACATAGAATAATCAACAATATCAGTGAGCGTTAACATAATCTCAATTTACCAGCATCGATTCAAATTCCAAAAACAATAATCATACGGACACAAGTCATTATTCGAAATTCCAGAAGAAAAATCACAAATACACAACAAAAATGATTGCGAATAGTTATAGAATTTAGGCACAACAATTCCGAAGTAGAAATACAAACAATTATCAAATCTACTCGGCATGCATTAACAGGCAAGCATTACAAAATTTCTAAATAATTGATTCAGGTTTAATATTGAGATTTTTTGGGCAATAACATGCTGCTATCAGTACACAATTTAGAGTTCGGCATTAGCCATAAGTAGATTAAATGAGTACTTTCAATTACGAGTTATCAAAATGAGGGTTCGGATGAAAGTCCTTACCCAGGGTTTAGATAAAATTCCTTACTTGGATTTGCAGCTAAACTATATAACTGGAAGTCTTTAGCATTATTCTAAACGGAATAATTGAATCATTAGAACACAGATTACAACACAATATTATAACTTAATATGAATTCACACACATGTTCCCAAAATGAACCTCTCTTACCGGGTATGTAAAATTACCAAAATGCCCTTAGAAGCAAAATTACCAAAATGCCCCTTCAGACTCAAATTACCAAAATGGCCTTCCGGTAAGCAAGGTCACCGAACTAACCTTCCTGTGTGTGAATTTACCTCAAAGTACCTTAGGTAAAATTACCAAAATACCCCTTTGGGTGGCGAATTACCAAAATATCCCTGGGATTTCTGGCACAGAAAAAATCCCAAAAATATCTTAAAAATATCTTAATCGATACCCTAATTTAGCATCCTTTGCAGACACCGAAAATTCCAGAACGTTCGCCTCATAAAAATATTATGGGTTACAGTTTTGCACTTTGTGTAATTTTGTCTCTAACAATTTATAAAAATTCAGATTAAATCTATCTAATTACCCCCCTAATGACAAATACAAGTACTATTCAAATCAAAGCACTTTGTATTGTACCTTCAAAACACACTATCTTCTTCCTTTAGCCGTGACACACATTGGGACACACACTCACACAACTCCCAAACACACTCTTAACCACTCTTCCAACGTATAATCTATCCTAATACATTCTAACATACCTCTGACACATAAATTACACCTACATACACACAATACACCTAATCTCTCACACCCGAAACATATACACACGGTTATACACTCACGACCCAATACTCTTCCGTAATTCACATACACCCACTACACCCATACCAACCCACCTTACACCACCTGATACACATCCATATTCGTATAAACTGACACATATACACATATTACAGCCTCACGCACACAATGTGTGTTCTTCACAGTAAACAGAGTGGAAGAAAAAAAAAAACTTCATGGGTGGAGAATTTACCCCTTAAGAGATTCCAAATTCCCTCAATCCCTCTCTGATTTTCCTTTGCCCGAAATTCTTCTTCTCCAATCTCTCTGTTTCCCCCTGTTTCTGTCATTCCCTGTTCTTGCTCTGTTTTTGTTCTGCTTCTTTGTTTCTTTGCTGTTTCTTTCTTCCTGTTTCTTGTCTTCCTTTCCTAAAATGGAAAGGTTCTTCTCTTTTCTTTTTTTTTCTTTTTCTTTTCCTCTTCTTCTTTTTTTCTTTCTTATTTGCATTTTTGCCCCCTCCGAATTCTTCTTTCCATGTTATTCTATGCTTCATTATCTTTTCCATTATTAAATAGTTTATTTTAGCTTAGTCATTAGCCTAGTAGGAGGTGGCAACATTTAAGTTATGGTTTTCCCCAAATTGCAAATTAGCCCCTAGAAATCTCCATAATTATAAAATGATCCCAAACTTTTGTATAATTACATCAAAGCCCCAAATCTTAATCCAACCTCCATTAATTTAATTAAATGTCCCTAAAACATATACCATCACTCATTCATTATTTTCACCACAAAAAATATTAACTACATTTATGCCCCAAAGTTTTCCAAAATTACGGAAATGCCTGAAAAATTTTAAAATTAAAATTTTACCCCAAAATTCTTTTAAGCTCCGATACCCTACTAATACCTGAGCATTGCTTAAATCACGCCGATCTATTTTTCAGAGCCCAGGTGGTTATTCTAACCGACTCCCGTAGTTCGGGATGTTACATTTAATCTCATCTATTCCTGCTCCCCCCCGCCCCCCCCCCCCCCCGACTTTCCTTTGTTTTCTTCTTCTTTTGTTTTTGTTTTTTTAATACTTCTTCTTTCTTTCGAGATAGAATAAATGATCATCACGATTTAAATCATCATATATTTTTAAGACTTTGGTTCCTATTGTGGCGAACTGCCTCGTAGGAATCCCTAAGGATTTTAGGAGTCGCCATCTTATTTAATTAGGGAAAGGAAAAATAAGATAACCCTAAAAATGACTCTAAAGTATCCAAGAAGGATGACTAATCAATTGAAACCAAGAGAGGGGTCCGAAGACTAAGTTACACAATATGAAGGTATTAGGCGCCCACCAAGACTTTTTGGTCTCTACTTCAATTTTAATGAATTTTGGCCTTAAGAACACATAGCATGCAAAATATGAGAAATTAACCCTAAGTTATTTATTTATTTTTTATCCTTGAACTCAACATTAGGGGTCGAATTGCCTGTGTATCCGACTAGACTAATCGGAATCAAAACCGCCACAGTTCGACTCTTGTCTTATGGAGAGTGATTTACATTTCGAGCCTAGATTTTAGACATAGAAATTTAAAAGATTTTTTTGTTGTTTCTGAATTGAAATGTTGTCACGGGAAGGGGAGACAATCTATATTATTTTCTAATCTAAAAAAGCTATTAAAGATTGCCTCTCGAAGTAGCTTGTGCTGACGACACGAAGATGTTCTCCGTATGATCCACGATGCAAAGAATAGAAAAAACTTTCAAAGTGAGTTTGAATGGATTGGATTCTCCAGAGAGTAAGAATATCACTTCACAGAGCAATGATATGCAAGCTCTAAAGAGAATAAGCTGTTGGACCCTTAAAAATGAAGGTTAATGGCCATATTTATAATGCTCAGGGCCGCATAATTTGATAAGATTGACTATGATGATCTACAAGGCTAGAGATAACTCAGAATAAATGATAAAATGACAGATTGACAAAAGTCAACTAATCGACCGGGTCGTCGAAAACTGGCCGATTCATCCCATAATTAAAAAAATAGTTTTTTTTTCATTTCGAGGTATTATCTGACCCCATTTTCGTAATTATCTTTGAAATCATTAATGGGATATACCAGACTCAGGATAATTCATTTCCTTACCAAAAGATAAATTAATTTAATCTCTACATCAATGATAATTCATGGATCATTTTCCCAAGTTATAAATATAGAAACAACATCAATTAGAATAATCTAGACCTTGAATACGACTTGACACAAATGGACTGGACCAATACAGTTGGACTGGACATGCCATTGGCCTAGACCAATGGACTATACATGCAACTGGATTAGACTTGGACAATCAAACTAGGCTGTCATAAATTAATTAATTAATTAAGTCATATTACTAGGCCTAAACTCAATAATGCACTTTGATTAATAATAAAGCGCCTTATTTATTTAATAATTAATGACAACAAAAAGGGGTGTCTACAGAGCCCCTTGATGATAGAGCTCGCATGCAATATAAGAAATTGGGCTTTTAGTGACGGACGTTGCTAAAAGCCCTAAATCCGTCGCTAAACACCTTTAGCAGTGGACACCCCATAGCTAAAAGTCTGTTGCCTATAACTCCATTGCCAAAAGTTTGGCGTCACCTAAAAATTGACTTTCAGCGTCGGGGAGATAAATTGAATTAGCGATGGGATTTCCGTCACTACTATGTTTTTCGTATTTTATTTTTTTAAAATAATTTATTACGTAAAACATATAGCGACAAAAAAGTTTGTCGCTAAAAGTTTTATTGACGGAATATCCGTCTCTAAAGTCTATCAGTAAAACCTTTAGATACGAAATAGTCCGCCGCTAAATGTATTTATGTACATCTTAAGTATAGACCTCTAGCGACAGGATAAAATCCGTCGTTAAAAGTCAAACTAACTTTTCAAATATATTTTCTTAATACCCAAACCTGTAATTACAAATTCTCAACAACATAATCTGAATCCACCAAATATTTCTCAATGCATATTAGGGTTAAATAATTACTGATCTATCAACAATTATTTAACCCTAAAACAAACACAATACATATATATAAGTTTACAAATTCTATACTAATCGAAAAATAACATGTATACAAAGTTCATGAGGGTACGAAAGCGGGATACAATAGAGGAGGGGGAGCACAAGCTAGGAGGGCATGGCAACATGATACAAATAGAAGGGGCACGAGAGTGGAAGGTCTCAGGGTTCGGTAGGTCCCGGATTTGGATCCTACTGATCGTCCTTGTCTATGGGTGTTCTATCATTCGGATCCAGCTTAGTATGTCCAGCAGCAGTGCCCGTAAAGGCATGGACGCATTAATCTTGATAGCAATCATATATAGTGTTTAGTAAACGTATATAGTGTTTGTACTTGATCATTCACCTTGATCATCCTGAACACCTCCCCAGCAATGTGAAGGATCTTGTCCTCGTGTAAAGGTCGCTCTGTGGTTGGTTTCTGTGTCTGAGAAGGGGTAGTGGGGGGGGGGACACTTCCATCATGGCACGTGTAGTCGTGTTGGGCAGGCCGCGTATGCAGCCTTTCGACTTATTGATGACTCCCTGTGTATCTAACCATCACTTCAATCCCCTAGTCCTCGTACCCGTACTCGTTGACGCTGATGGCTGTCTCGACTCCTGCCCTGACCCCTGATCTATTCATACAAGGCCTACAAAATAGTATTTGACATTGAAAACATTAAGGCAACAAACATCGAATACATAGCCGAAATTTTAGCGTAAACAAATTAATTTGTAACTTACATCGATCTGTTGGGTTATATCCGAAACGAAGTCCCCTGTCCGATGTGCATCGTCCTTCTTCCTCATGTATGTCTGAGTGTAAGTCAGAGCACAGACCTCATCCACCTCTAGGTCCGGGTTCTCAACCGCATTCTTGTGTCAGAGGACGTTGTGAGCCAGTGACACCCCTGCGTGTGCATGGGATCTTTCTCATGTCTGTTCTCGCACCCACTCTTACTCTTGGCATCCTAAGATGGATCAGTCCTCCGCCGATCAAGCATCTGTCCCCATACAGATGGAGAGATCTAATGAGGGGGATACCCCTTCCCACTCGTCCATCGGGGCACCCTTGGGCAACATTTTTCTCACCCACTCCCGTGCTTCGTGTAGCCATTGCCGATATAGGCAAAAAAAGCCTACCGCCCTAACGTCTGCTGCTCAAGCGATTCAAACTAGAACCCTCAGACTAGGCATCTAATTATACAATCATTAAGATTAATTTAAATATTAGGTAATAATTAAACAAATAATGAATGATAAAAAGGAAAATCATACTAACCACTCCTCCCACAAAAACTCCCTCGTCCCGGCATACTAATTTTTTCAGTATAGCCGTGGCTCAAAGAATCGACCCTTCACGAGGACACCAATCTTCATTTTTGACAGAGACTCCTAGATTCTGGTAAAGAAATAAATAAATACATTAAACAAGTGAACCGTAATAACTATCAGAATTGAAGAATGTAAGTACTGCATTATGTATTTTCTTACTTACTGGCCTTCTTCGGTGAGAGTAACTCGCTGTTTATGTTGGGGGTCGATGCGCACGCCCCCACGTGTCAGTCCACGGCCTCGTCGAGATCCTACAAAACACCAACATTAATACCATTCAAACATAATTTAAATATAAGTCTAACATTATGACTAAATGTTGTTATAAAAAATACATGAGGAAGAACCCACAGAAGAAGGAGAACCAGCGTGCGTGTGGGAGGAATCGACCTGGGGCTGGGGCAGCGGTAGTGGCTGGGACTGGGGCCCTGCTTGTTGGATATGAGCACTATGTGCCTCGTCATCAGCGGGCAATGACGAGGTGGGAGCCACCGAGGTGGACGCAGCTCAGCGTCCACCACAATCGGCCCGTAATGTATCCATAACTGACTTTGTATAGAGGAAGTCCAAAGAAATTAACACCATAAAACCAATATATAGTCCATAACATGTTACAACACTCTATGAACCGAGTATAAAAACACTATATGAACTGAGTATTAAAACAATGCATGCTACAATATTACAAGTCAATCATTTTTATTTTGGAAATCATCATCATCTTCATCGTCAGACTCGTCATCCACTTCTTCCTGGGACTTGTCGACCTCTTTACCTTGTAATTTATCCTCTTCGTCAATAGACTCAGCCTCATCATCCTCACCACTTTTACGTCTTCCACGTCATTATCTATAACTTCTTCTCCTACATTAAGTGTTGGTTGAAGAGGAAGATCGTCCTCCTCGTTGTTCACCTCAATAGGTACCAAGACAGGTGCTTGGTCTGCTTGAAAGGTGTCTACCTCACTATCATATGCCTCGGGCAATTTTTTGGACTTGATAATTGTATACCAGTGAGATTTAGGATTTGCGATGTCTTCTGAGTAAAAGACTTGTGCAGCTTGACTCGAAAACACAAACGGCTTGTCTGATGCAAGTCTTGACTTAACATTGATATCTACAATCCCTTGCGAGCTAACACAAATTCTTCTACTGCATGTGACATCAAACTAGGTACACTTGAACATTACTAGAAAGTTTTGGGTATCCAGATATGTTAGCTCAAAAATCTTAACCAGCTCTCTATAAAAGTCCATGCAGTTCTCGTTATAACCGTCGCCGTTGACCAAGACTCCGCTGTTTTGGGTTTGTTTTGTTCGGTCATCATCTTTTATGTTAAACCCGTTAATGATATAGCCTCCATGATAGGATGCTCGTTTACTAGGGCCTTGAGCTAGTAATTTCAAGCAGGCGGCTACTGGTTTATTGACTGACTGAACTTGTTATAGAAGACAATGAAAATTAAGGATAAATCAGCATACTAATAAACCACATAACTATATATAACACATAGTATAGTTTGGCTACAGACTTACACATTTTCTGAACCATTCTAGAAATTGCAATTTTCGATGAGATTCAAGTCCATCGGGATCAGTGATTAAAGGTTCTGCATCGAACTCACTACAAACCGATATAGTTAACTGGCTGATCACACGTTTAACACGTTCACCCATGCCCAGAAGTCTTATCACAATAATTATTTGAAGACATTAACTTGCTCAACAAATGCTGAAACTTCATCACAACTTAGAAAGACATATATTGTTGTAACACTGTACTCTTCATCCGTTACCACCGAGTATAGGTTCATCCGAACAGACTACCTAACTGCTTGAATATTGACAAATGCCTTTCCAAATATGTGTTGGCTCCGAGCTTGTTTCAGCTTAATTGATTTAACCTTGTATCGACATTAGGCCCAAAATATTGGCTACAAAAGATGACAAGCTCTTCCATTATGTAAGCCTCAACCATTGAGCCCTCAACACGAGCTTTATTACGGACTTTTTCCTTCAGATAAAACATGAACCTAGAATTTCAAAGAATAGAGCTAAGTGGAATATCAATGTGATAATAGGGTTTGCATTGTGTGTAAACGAACAACATAGAGTTAAAAGATTACCTCTCGAATAGATAAATCCACCGATATTGTACACGTCCACCCATCTTAGCTTCATATGCCAAGTGGATAGAGAAATGCTCCATTGAATCAAAGAAAGACAGTGTGAAATTTTTCTCGAGCTTGCAAATTGTCACCACGATGTTCTTCTCAAGTACCTTCATATTACTCACCCAGATTGTAGAAGAATATATATCTCGAAAGAAATAAGATAATTCAGTCAAAGTCTCGCATACAACCATTGGTAACAACCCCAGAAGGCAATATGAATGAATCTTTCCATAAATACGTGGCAGTTGTGACCCTCATCCTTTTGTACTTGCATTCCGATACATTGTAGTAACGAGATATGTTGGACGCATGCCCATCTGGAAGCTTCAAATTCTTAACCTACTTACAGACCTTCTCCACCTGTTTCTTATTTAGACAGTAAGGTGCTTTTGAAATTATCGTCCTCCCGCTGATTGTCCGAGAATGTATTTCATAGTGTACACCCAACTGTTGTAAATCCTTTCTCACTTTAAGTTGATCTTTCTCCCCGTGACATTAATCACTGTGCTGAACACATTATCAAAACATTCATCTCAATGTGCATCACATCCATGTTATTTTGAATGATGAGTGCTCTCCAGTAGTCTAACCCCCAGAAAATACATTGTTTCCCCCAGTTGTGCTATTTCTTGCATCCTGGAATCTTCTAATCCAGCACACATTTGCCGTATGGTATGTTAGTATCAAGTGCCTCTAGGTGTGAGAGCACTTCTTCACCAGATGGATAGTCCAGTGTGACAACCTCACGCCCTATTGTCCCGTCAAATTTATCCTTCTGCCTACGAAACTGATGGTCTGGTGGCAAAAGCTTTTGGTGACATCCGAACCACAAGGGATTTCCTCCGTGATTTAATGTATGACCGGGTTTCATGCCTATACAAGTAGGGTATGCTAACTTTTCATGTGTGCTTCAGTCACATGTCATTCCCAATGTGGGAAAATCGTGTATAGTCCACATCAAAGTAGCCCTCATCTGAAAGTTCTGTTTAAGGAATGCATCATAAGTTTCGAGTCCATGATCCTGTAGCTATTTGAGCTCATCAATTAACGAACTTAAATACAGATCTATGTCCTTTTCGAGACTCTTCGGCCCCAAAATAAGCAATGACAAACACATGCACAACTTCTTCATGCACGGCTTCTTCATGCACATGCCTGGTGGAAGGTTATATGGGACAACAATAATAGGCCATGTGGAGTAAGGCGTGCCTGCGGTCAAATTTCTCAACGGGGTGTGTCAGCACATCGACATCATTGCTACGAGTCTCACAGTGAGCCTTCACATGTTTAGCCATATTGGAGGAGTAGTACATCCACTGAAGCCTTGAGGTAACCGGAAAACATCGTAATACCTTCCATGCAATGTTTTTCTTCTTCCCTTTGTCCGGTTTATACCTCGAATAATAACATATTGGATACCGTGTCAAGCCCTTATTCTGTTTCCAGAACAATATTCAGTTGTTATTACGGGTATCCATCCGCTCATAGCTCAATCCAACTTTTATCATCATCTTCTTCGCATTATTGTACGATGGGGGCAGCTTTTCACTCTCCGGCAAAATTTCTTTGATAAAAGTAACGAACTCGTTAAATCCTTTCTCTTTCAGCCCGTGGTCCGATTTCAGTTGTAATAACCTACTAACTGTAGACAACCGTGTGTGTTTCAGAATTCCATCCCACAAGTGCTCTTATGCATATCTCAACAAATCATAAAACTAATGAGCCCCCTCGTTTGGATGTTGGGGACTATCATCGCCGCAGTGGTCACCCCAATAAACATTAGCATGCCTAACATCTATAATCATATCTCAGTCTTTATACTGTGCCTCCTCCCTAACTTCAGCTTGACTAGTCGGGCTGTATGACAAATACTACTATTTTTCTGTGTTGCATTCGCCTTGTGTATCCACCTATAAAACCGGATCGAAAAAGATGCCATTTTACCACAATTCTTTCTTCCAATGCAAAAACTCACATTAACTGCGCGAACACGTTATCTTCTCAAAGTTAACATATGTAGGATGCGCGTAAGCGAACTCAAAAAATTCATTGACGCGATCCTCGAAATCATCATCATTTTTCCTTTTCATCCAACTTCGGTCGATGAACATGATGACTAACATTAGTCTATACCACCTTAAATTAAAATCGATAATTGAGTAGTGGTCTTATCCCATTCAAAAAAATACATGTTTATAAAATAGTTACCTCATATGTTTATAAAATAGTTACCAACTCATGCTTAGTCCCATGTTTATGGAAAATTTGGCAGCACCTCCCCGTATTTCTCCAAGTACACGACATATTAGGTATTCTGAAATCCGTCTAGATCTGTATGCACCCGGAGAAACACTGGAGAAAGTGTACCAAATATCCAAGACATAAAACATGGAGCATAAGTCGATATACTGTTCTATAAAAACTTAGATTTTTTAAATTGTCTAAACTGGATATCCAAAGGCTCATTACAAAGCATTACTTTGTAATGAGTACCTTTGAACAGGAACTAAGGATTTTTATGCATGCATGCGTTTAAAAATTTGTAACATATGCAACCACCTTTCCAAAATTTTGGAAAGATTGAATCATTAGTTTAATTTGTAAGAACATGCCATAACTAAAATGATTAATTTTAAAATTTGTTCGCAACGTGTTGTAACCAACTCGTTGTCAATGGACTTCACAAAATAATAACGAATATTCTTAATGCGGGAACACACGTGCGGAGTTGATATTGCCGCATCTGTCATTGAGTCCTGGGTTTACGTATATGTTAGGGTTAGGTTGTATTTATGATAACTAGGGTTAATTAAAAATATATTAGTGTTTAATTAGGATTTAATTAGGGTTAATTAAGTTCTTTAGAGTTAATCAAGGATATTTATGGCTCATCAAGGTTTAGTTAGGGTTTATTAGGGCTAATTAGGAATTACTTACAGTAATTGAGTTCTAAATAGTTTAATTAGGGTTTGCTTACGATTTATTAGGGCAACTAGGTTAATTAGGAGTGATTAAGTCTAATTAGTGATTAAATTAATTATGGCTAATCAGTTTTAATCAGGGTTAGTTATGGCTAATTAGGGTTAATCATTATAAACTCGAGTTTAATTAAGAAATAATTACGGTTAATCAATATTAATTGGGACTGATTGAGGCTAATTAGAGTCGATAGGGGCTAATAAGGCTAATTGGAGCTAAATAGAATTAATTAGAGTAAACTGGGTTAGATTAGAATTAATTATTGTTAATTAGGGTTCAAGCCTCATTAGAGCTGATCAGGGTTAATTACCCTAATTGGGTTTAATTGGGGTTGATTAGTGTTAATTAGGAATTAATTAGGGTTAATTAGTATTAATTTGAGTTTAATTAGTGTTAATTAAAGTTACAACATGTAACAATGTACAATTATGGTAAAATTACACTATTCGATACAAAATATTAAGTTCAATTAACCAAAATTAGGGTAAAATTAACTTCAAACTCAAACTCACATACATAAATTTAAATTCAAATTCAAAATTAACCACATTATATTAAATTTAAACTTACATGCACTAAACCACATGCATTAAACCAAATTAGGGTCAAATGAACATACAGGCGGTGGTGTGGCGGTAGTGGTGGTGGCACAACAGTGGAGGGCCTTGGGAGTTGTGGAGGGGCACGACGTCGAGGTGGGGGTGGTCGCCGAAGAAGGGGGTCGACATAGAGGGAAAATATCATCGGTGAGTGAGTGACAAAAGAGAAGAACAGGGAGAAAGAAAGAAAAAGAAAGTGAGTGTTTTATAACAGGACTTTTAGCGCGAAATATTCCGTTGCTAAAAGTCATAATCTCATAGACTTTTAACGACCAAATTTTTAGCGACAGACTCATCCCGTCACTAATAAATTTCTAAAACATTTAAAAAAGTGGCCAAAAATTGGAAATTTTTTAAAATCTTTTATCCGTCGCTAAAAAGCTGTTGGTAAAGGTTTTTACTGACAGGGCTCTCTGTCGATAAAAGTTTTTAGGGATAGAGTTTTACTAACTATAAATTCCGTCTCTAAAAGAGACTTTTAGCGACGGAATAAAAGTCCATCGCTAAAAGTCCCTCGCTAAATACTCATTTCTATGTAGTGGTGCGGGCGAACATCATAAAAAAGGACAACACATTTTTTTAGTATAAACACGGAAAAGACCACATGGCTCAAGGACAGACTTGAGGACCCACACAGATAGGAGGTCGAACATTTACAGGCTTCCTACGTATCCTCAAAAAGGAGTCAGACTGACGTAATTAAGAAAGAGGTGTCATTCAAAGTTGGAGCCAACAATGCGTAACTGCATATGGATGTTTAGGCATGCGGAAAAGACTCATGTGTGAAGATCAAAACCACCGACGCTTGGAAGCTATTGGACGCTTCATGTGTAGAAGTTAGAGCTAACAATGCGTGAAAGCGGATGGACGTTTAGGCACACCCAAAAAATACTCATGTGAAAAATCAGAGCCAACAACATTTGGAAGCGGTTAGTCGCTTTGACACCAGAGGAAAATAATACGTAGAAAGGGCGCACAAGAATTTATGTGGATATGCCAGCTGAACTTGAACTGGACTGAGATAAAAAAAAAATGGGATAAGAAGGTATACGATCCTCGTATCGACCTAGATTAAGGGTTTATACCCTTTACCAATGGATTTGGACTGGGATTGGAAAAAAGATTGCACGTGACTTTCACGTACTAACTTGGACTAAATAAAATGGACTTGATCCGGACTGGAAGAATGGGAAATGTACGTGACCTACGTGTACTAACCAAAACTGAGGGTTACATAGCCTCAGACGTGACTTAGACTAGGAAATGGCTGCACTTGATAGAGGTTGCTTACATTCCCTCATCCGGAAAGGGATCAAGCCAAATGTAGTTTGACACTGGATTTAGATAAAAGACTACACGTGACTCTCATATATTGACCTGAAGAGAGGGCCAAATACCCTCCGACTCAAAACTTGACCTAGTCATATTTTATTTTATTTTTTATGATATGTGTAGACACCTTATTTTTGTAGGTACTTTTAATTAATTAAATATTGAGATTTATTATTTATTAAAAGGCATTATTTAGCTTGGCTTAGTAATGTGATTTAATTAAGTAATTCAGTCTAATTTTATTTAATTAATGTTATCCAGTCCAACTTAATGGTCCAGTCAGGGTTCAATTGCATGTCCAGTCTAGTCCAGTCCGTCAGTCTAGTCCATCGCATAAGTCCAGTCCACTGCATTAGCCAATCATATAGGCTAAGTCCAGTTGTTGATCTAGAGAATTGATAATATTTGTCTAGATGGCTTGAAAAAATAATCCATGATTTATCCTTGATATAAAGATCAAATTAATCTATTTTCTGTTTAAAAAATGACGTATCCCGAATCTGGTATATCCATTAGTGATTTATGAGAGAACTACCAAAATTAGGGTTAGTTAATGCCCCAAAATTCAGAAAAAAGTATTTTTAATTAATGGGTGAATCGGCCGGTTTTTTGAATTACCGGCCAGTTAGTTGACTTTTGTCAATATGGGATTTTATCACCTATTCTGACTTATCTCTAGCCATGTAGATTGGTGTTACCAATCTTATTAGATTCTACCACCCTGAGTACCATAGAAATGGTCTTGGCCTCCATTTTAAGGGTCAGACTTTTGTTGAAAATACTAAGTCCAGAGCTTATCCTCTTTAGAGTTTCTACGCCATTTTCTCGTGAAGTTACGTCCAGCCTTTCTCGAGAATCTTCGCCATTCAAATCAATCCAAAAACATCCTTTTGATCATTTGCATCGTGGATTCTACGGAGAACATCCTCGAGTCATCAAGACAGAATATATCTCAAGGTGAATCTTTATCGACTTTATGGGGTAAAAATCATATAGATTGTCATCCCTATCTCATAGTCAAATTTCATTTCAAAAACATCAAAAGAGTCTTTTCCATTTCTTTGTCTACGTCTCAGTCCCGAAATGTAGACTACTTCCCGTAGGACCAGAGTCAAACTACGGTGATTTTGATTCTGATCAGTCCACTTGGATATGTAGGCAATTTGACCCTTGATGTTGAGTTCAAGCAAAAAAAATTAAATCAGGGTTAGTTTTATCTATTTTACATGCTATATATTCTTAAGGCCAAAAATCATCAAGAACAAAGTAGAGACCCAAAGGGCATGACGGGTGATTAACACCTTCCCCTTGCGTAACTTAGTCCCCGAAGTCATCTCCGGTTTCAATAGACTTGTTGTTTGGATACATTTAAAGATTTTTCTTATTTTCCCTTGTTTAAATTAAATAAGATGGCGACTCCTAAAAATCTTATTTTTGGGGGGTTTTTCTCGAGGTGGTGCGTCATAGTGGCGACTCTGCTGGGGACTAAAAACATTAAGAGGATTAGACATGAAAAGTTTTTCTTGATTCTTGGCTTTGTTGTATTTCTCTTGTATTTTTTTGTGGCATGTACATTGTGACATAACTGTGGGACTTGCACTTTTATTCTCAGACCTCACACATGTGCATGTGTCACCCTGACCCACCCATTTGAGAGGGACACACTTGAGGCCCTTGGTCGTCCTGGGCACAAGGCAAACTCTAGGTCAAGTTCTCAGTTTCACATGGCTCGTACTAAAGATTATCCCTGGTTTCTTTGTATATGAAACGACTTGTATAAGTACTGGCGATCACCCATTATTAACTTCATAATTACGGGCAAAAGGTATATAGTACAATCGAGCCGATGGAATGACCTTTACACGGATGTTATAAGGTGGGAAAACTCAGACTCAGACCATTCAGTGTTCTGCCCTTCGTTGGGAGAATGCGGTCATGTTGGTAGGGAGAATGCAAGCATGTTGGTAGGGAAACCCGCAGCACATTGGTAGGGAGACCCCCAACATTGTATAAGCCAAATTGGTGATTTCACAAAAAAGGAAGACTCTGACTAACTGGCTAGTTATCCATGCTCCCAACTAGAGGGTTAGTCAGTATGAGCATTTGCTTGAAAATTTTAAAACTGCCTAGTTCATACCCCGATACAAGCCATTGACCAACCGGCCGGTTATCCTCCTAGATAACCAAACGATTGGTCAGTGACCTTATTCCCAAAAAAATTTCAGAAAAACTTTCCAGAAATAAAACCTCAACCCACGAACCAATCGGCCGGTTATCCTCCTGGTTAATTGGACGGTTAGTCAAAGACCTTATCCCCAGAAAAACTTTTAATTTTTTTTTTCTAGAAATAAGACCTCAGCCTACTGACCAACCGGCTGGTTATCCAACCCTAGATAATCAAATGGTTAGTCAACCTTCCTTTCTGATAATTCAAAAAAAAAAAAACACTCCAAAAAACCAAATTAAGATATGAGCCAACCAGATCGCTCTCTGTGGAATGTATTATTAAATTTTTGACAACTTTTCTACATAGTTAAGGCTAAGCGTGATTGGTACCGAGACTCGTCTGAAAAATTCTCACGAACTCCAATGGCCGAAGAATTACCGTAGATCTTTAATTTGGTTCGTATCATCAGTGAACTGCAGAAAGATCTTCAGAATGATTTTACCATACTCACAGAGCAACAATCCTGAACCATCGATGTAATACCCCAAAAATTTTCTTTTCCTTATGTAAAATTTGTATATTTTTGAATAAATAAGTTTGTGACCTTTTGTTAAAACTAAGAAAATGAATTGGGATTATTTTTGAAATTTTTGGTCAGATGAACAGTAACTTTTAGTCGAATTTAAAAGGTTTTAGTCGACTAAAAGAGTGTTTCGGTCGACTAAAAGTGTTTCGGTCGACTAAAAAGTATTTAAATTGTGTAAAAATGTTTTTTTGGAGTTTTAGTCGAATTTAAAGGTTTTAGTCGAATAAAAGAGTGTTTTCAGTCGACTAAAAGTTTCAGTCGATGAACATTGATTTTGAACAGTAACTATGAACAATGATTTTGAACAGTACTTTTAGTTAATGAACAGTAACTTCAGTCGAACGAATAGTACTTTCAGTCGACTAAAAAGTGTTTTCAGTCGACTTAAAACTATTTTCGACCGAATTAAGAGTGTTTTGATGAAAGGTGTTTTCGGTCGACTAAAAGATGTTTTCAGTCGACTTAAAGGTGATTTCAGTCGACTTAAATGTATTTTCAGTCGATTCAAAGTTGATTTTCGGTCAAATGAAAACTTGATTTTTGTCCCATATAAATAGCCTCTTTGTTTTATTTTAGCCATTTTGTTCTTGGTTCCTTGTTCCTTTACGGAGGAGAGGGAGAGAATAGAAGGCTTGGAAGCTCTTTTGGCGCTAGAGTGGTGCTTTGAGGTTTTCTTTTCGTCGGAAGTTTGTTTGAGGTAAGGGTTTGAACGTTCTTGCTGTGGCAAAGGTTTGTAACGTTTTTGTTATGATATGGGTTGCTTCGTTAAATCTGAAAAAGAGTTGTTGGAGTTGATTAATCTTGTTTTGTAAGGGATTCTACCTTTTGATTTTGGCTTGGGTTTCCTTCTTTAAATTGGGAAAAATATTGGATTTTGATCAAGCTTGTTGTGAAAAGGATTTTATCATTGTTTTTGTTACGGGAAAGGTGTCTTTCGGAATCCAAAGGTTTATGCTTCGTCAATTTCGGTTCATCTATATTTGTTTGCATTTGATTTGTCCCACTTTTGCCCTCTTTTGAGAACAATGTTTACCGCTTTTCGTTTGTGCCTGATGATGCACATCATTGAATTCGTATATTTGTGACCGTCAATTTAAGATTGACACTGACTATGTTGAACAACTCTCGAAAATAGAGAGGGTCCTATGGACACACGTTTGTTATACTAGAGAGCCGAAGCCTCCTAGTATGCTCCGGAGCACACGTTTGATGTTTGGTTTGACATTTGGGACTTATGACCACCATAGTCATCGTATGTTTGTAGCGTACCCGACATATAATTGAAATATGTTTTGGGTTAAACGCTTAATGACGTTTGCTTTGGTATTTGGCAGTAAGATATGATTGCATTTTCATACCTTCGGGCTTGTATTTGATTTGGGTTCTTTGGAACATTTTGTATATTTGATTTGCCTTATTTGCATCGTAGCCAAATGTTATACCTTGTTTGTATTTGATTTGGGTTCTTTGGACCACCTTGTGAACATTTCATATATTTGATTCGCCTTATTTACGTTGTAGTTAATTGCTATATATGTTCGTCAAATATTTGGTTTTGTTTTGGATTACGAATCATCGTATTTGCTTTCCATTTGTTTTCCACTTACTGGGCTATTCGAGCTCATCCCTCGTATTCGTTTGTTTTGTCCTTTACCACATGTATTGGACGTGATTTTGGGCGTGACGTGTTTGGGGGAAATTAGAGCATTTAGTTTTGTTAGTATCTTTGAGCAATGTAAATCATTTGAGGACTCTACCCGGAAGTGGGTTAGTTGGTTATGAGACTTGAAAATTGTATTGAATAGTAGAGTCTTGGTCATATTAGTTGGTTTTAGTAGATTTTGATGAGAAAGTTTATTAGTTAAGTTTTTGAAAGGATTGTATTTAAACTCTTGGATCTTTTGAGATGAGTAAGATTAAGATTTAGATAATCGTGTTTGTGGTATTGTAGATGCTCTGCTATACCTTTATAATGGTTATGTCATCGACGTGTTTGAGTCTTGCTTTAAAGACATGTATGGACCCTGAAGTTGGAGTATCGATCTTATGAGCAAAATTGGATAATGAAATTCTTTTTGGAGACCCTTACCCCAATATGGGTGATTTGATAGAATTAATTCTTGTGTATATTGTTTCACCGCTGCGTTTAGTAATCGTTTTGTAATGAGATTATTTTGGAGAACGGATTGTCATAGACTTTTGTTCGTGGAGATATTTTATCTTAAAGGATTCAGTTGCTCTGTCTATACCGTTATCTTTAGAACTGTAATGGTATATAATGAAGTTTGATGTTAGTCGCGGCCTCTCATTTTGGGGGCGTGACAATCGAGGAGTTGGATAACCTCAACAGGAAAGGTAAGAAAAATCTGGAAGAAGATAGGAAGAAGGACTACAAAAACAAGGGTCCAGAGTTTGATTAGAGATATGAATTTGAGGAAGAAGAAACCAAACTCCTTACTGCATTAGAATAAAAGGATAAGTTAGCCACACTTGAAGCCTAGACTGCAAGGATGAGCAGAGCTGATGACCCTTTAGACCTCAGTGCCTTAACGATGAACCCCAAGGATAGGCTATCCCTCAGTTTCAAGATGCTGGAGATGGATAAGTTTGACCTGGAACATAGATCCAAAAATTCATGTAAAGATGTACATGCAAGTGTTGGCTTTATATGAGGTAAATCAGAATCAATTGATATAGTTGTTCCACCGTACCCTTATAGAGGAGGAACATATGAACATTGAGAGAAAAAACCTGCTTCTGGTCTACCACGATTATATCTTTGGTCATTACCATACATCGTTCAAAGCTTTCATGGGATCCCTTATATAGATCGAAGATAAAATTAACAAGGGAACCATCTCTTGTGACTCGAAACCACCAGGAGCACTGAGCCAACCCAAGGAGCTCTAGTGTGCAGCCTGAGCAAGTAGCAGCTAACAATGTCAATACTGTATAAACACCTTGAGTAGTGACACGAGAACCTTCTACAGAGCCGAGAAGGAAGTTCACCCTCTTGAACACACCACTCCACAAAGTTTTCGTGTAGTTGTTAAGGAGGAGAATGATTTCCAAGCTATCGCCTACTTTCACACTAGCAGTGATACCCGAGGGGTATGACGTAAATGGTTCTTGTGATTACCATCAAGGAATGAGACAGGTGCTTTACCCTCTGGCATGCCATACAAGACCTCATCGACAAGAATGAAGCTTCCCCTCCTGTCAGACTAAATGTCCGAAGAGAACCCTTGCCTCATCATTGGGTTAACCGTATTGATGATAGTCAGCCAGTTATGGATCTAACTGTTTTTATTTTTCTAGCTAGCCAGTTTAGAAGTTAGTGTGTGTTCTTATCTAGAAACAAAAATACTAAAAATAAGGATAGGGAATCATGATTGGTCCGGATCGTCCAATTATTTGATCCGAGAATCGATTTGACATTTAAAACCAAGAATAATAATTTGGCTGATTATAATATTACTATTTCGGACCTGAATACAATACCACACAGGTTTTGTTTCCTTCTAAACAGTTGTAGATATAAAAAAAAAAGATATACGATTTAGGTTTTTGCACCGCCTAAATCAAAAATCACATGAGCAAGTTAGGGCTAGTCGAAAACCTACAAAGGAAATTTGCCCGATTTAAAAAAAACATTATTTTGAACCTAAAGACAACCTTAATGGAATTTGACTTCTTTTGCAAAGTTGTAGCTGTCAAATAGGAAGCGTTTTGGGCTTTTGAATCGGCTCAATTGTGCATCCTATGAGTAGATTAGAGTCACACAGTAAAAACCCTAGAAAGGGAGTCTATTGACTTGAAAAACTCAATTTTTGAGCCTGAAGACGATCTCTAATGGATTCATTTTCTTCTAAAATGTTGTGGCTCTTGAAAAAAATACACGATATAGGCTTTGAATCACCTAAATCGGGTATTAAAAAATACACGATATAGGCTTTTGAATGACCTAAATTCGGTATTAAAAAATACACGATATAGGCTTTTGAATGACCTAAATTCGGTATTGTATGAGCAGATTATACGGGAATTCAAAATTTCTAACTTAGCCACCCTTCTAGGGTGTTTTGTCCTCCTTCTGATCGGCTAAATGACCCTCCTATAGAGTAAAGAATCCTAACCTAAGTCAAACCTAATTGGACCGGGTTGATAACTAGTGTAACACCACGAATTTCCGAAATGTTAACACTCACTCGATCATTTACGCGAAGGCAATAAAACCCTTAAACTCAACCAATTTAGTACCACAAACCAGTCAGAGCAACTAAACCATTGAATAAAAATAATATTCTTAGTGTATTGTTATAATTGAAACAACAAGTCTAAGTCAAAATTTCTAAATAACAATATTAACCCACGCAGGGGTTCTGATGACCAAGACCAAAGCTTAATTTCTCTTTCCGTTGCTCGGATCTAATCCATACCCAATGTGATCTATTGTCGGTTATTACCTGTGAAAAGGAAGTCAAACAAGGGTGAGCTTTTGAGAGCTCTGTAAGGTCGCTCAAACGAAGAAGTTACGAAATAATTCATAGATGTAATTCAATGATGCTTTAGTTCACAGATGCAATTCGATGATAGTTTTCCAAGAGTTTTAAAATGATCATAAATAGTTCGATCAAATATCAATATGGCTTTCAGATACGATACAAACAATCATCTATGCTATTGAACATGAGCAATTGCTGAGCCACGCAAAAAATGCAGGGTAATCATTTGGCAGAGCCACAAAGGCGATGCTCAGTAACGTTGATAACTAACTATACACGCATATTTACACCGACTAATCCATCAAGGCACTAGCCCACACCAATACATCAGCTAGTCCATCAAGGTACTAGCCCACACCAACTACACACCAGCTAGTCCATGAAAGTACTTGCCCACATCGATACACCCCAGATCCTCCAATACACACCAACTCCCACCAAACACACCATGCGGAATTTCATGTCAATGTACAAAATAACAACGATTCGATAATACATGTTATTCAATGCTCGATAGACAATAAATAATGAGGATCGATAAAAGTTTCATTCAACATTTTAAGGCTCAATGAACGGTTTTTAAAGGCACACAATGCAACTTTATCAACATAACAGAATCCAAAAGAATAGCGATAACAAATCAGAATAATATAAGAAATCAATTATGAGGAGTTTGGTTTCAGATGAAAATCTCTTACCTTAATCCAAGCTATGTGCTGCTAAACAGCCTCGATCCAAAATCCTTTAAATGAACCTAGATTGGACAAATTGTTTATAAGAATAAACTCTAGTCTCAAAACACTATGAACCCGATGCTAATTTCTTAAATGTTGCTTACTCCGACACCCCCAAATCAAAACGGGCCCCCACATACGTCCAAACCTAACTAGGAACCCATACACTCCCTCATGCATTATTATACCCCCGAATTCATATTAAATCCTTATGAAGTAATTTTAGAGCTTAAGACATTATAAAAAGTTAAAATATAGATTTTCTAAATTTTTGAATGTTTTTGAATTAAAAATAATTTTCTTCAATAATAGAAAAATTCAAAAAAACAGCCATTAATATTTATAGGTCAAAAGAAAATCCATAAATTTTGTAATAGCCTTACAATATGAAAAAAATATATAAATTGAAATCAGGTTAAAAAAATCATTAAAACTTTTTTTTTAAAAAAATTCAATGTGCACAAAAAATTGCGATATGGAAATTATACCAGATCACCTCTAAAATTTCTGAAATTTGAACTGAAACATCTCAGAGTCATGTAAACAGTAAAAAAAAATTTCAAAGTTAAATAAGTCTTTTAAATAGTTTAAACATATTTTAAAATTTCAAATTTAGAAAAATATAAAAAATACCAAACGATTTCAGAAAATTTTGAAAAATTTCTCTGAAATTCTAACATTAAATAGCTTTGCAATTGTAAAAATATTTTGGCTAGAAAAGTGCCCAGAGACTGCTCCACGCATGCCCACACGCGATGCATGGGTTACTGTTTATCGTCTTCTTTAGCATGAACAGTAACTCGAGAACAACATCCCAACTTTTCGATTTTCTCCATTTTTGCTTCCTTTTTTTCTCATTTTTCTTGCTCTAGTTTCTTGTTATAACACCCCTAATATATTCTATAACAATAATATAAGATTCATGATGAAATTATAGAGTATTATGCAAAGAAAACATGTATATGTACAAATATATACGCTAATATGACGTTAATATGGAATGGTTTTAGGGGTGATTACCTTATAAAATCTTCCTCTGAAACACAATCCTCAATCTTCCCAACTCTACCTTCAATCCAATTCTTTTCTTCTCTCCCTTTTTTCCACTTTCTCTCTCTACTCTCTCTCTCTTTCTCTCTCCTTGTATCTCTCTCTCTCTCAACCATATTTCAGAAGAGAAGAAAAAAAATTGATAGCTGCTCCATAGTGTTTTATATATATATAAAAAAATCCTAAAATGGAAAATTATAAAAAAAACCCCTAGACTTTAGAATTTTTTTTAAAAGTTTACTCAAACGTTCTAATAGTACGAAAAGGCCCAACGTACTATTTATGATAAATTTATGTACTAGAAAAATTTAACGGGTTGTTATATAACCCCACTTCATTAATCATCGCTAAAAGATTATCCATAAAATTCGATCACGCTAATCATCACTAAACACTTCAATCATAATCACTTATAACTGTTAATGTTAAATTGTAACTTACGGTTTCTAAAATAAACTTTGTCGCTAAGGGTAGTAAACTATAACACTCAGCTCCACCCATCTCCAACATTTCATTTAAAATAAATGTCGTTAAAATTGACAAAAATATTGCTCACCAAAGTTTTCGCTAAAGGTCTAAAAAATAATTGGTTGGGGTTTTTACCATAAAACCAACTTCAGATTTTTGTGGTGTTACAACTAGACTGGACTCAAACTGAACAGGACTGGACCATCTATCACTCTTAGACCTCAAACTAAGAAATGAAAAACTATTTTTTATGATTTTTATAACGGAAATGAAATGTGACACGGAAAAAGGAAAAATATTCTAGACTGTAACTAGGCTAGAAAATTGTAAAATATACCTCGCAAGTCTATCTACCTAGCAGACTCGGGAACACTTTACGAAGGATTCTCGATGCAAGAACTTGAGAATCTTTTGAAGTGAATTATGAAATGCTAATTTCTCTTAAGATAGAGTATACCCCTTCTAATAGAAATGATATAAAAGCTCTAAGGAGAAAAGACTGAGATTAAATCTTTGAAAATGTTGGCTAAGGGGCCTATTTATAAAGGTCTAGGATGCTAGAAATGATAAACATAGCCATATCAATCTTTATGGCTATGTACACAGGACTGGACTGCATCTTTATTGGTTATTGGAATACCAATAAAGTTTGTAATTTCTAGAATTTGGAGACACCATCACCTTATAGTACTATTGATTTAGCGCATGCAAATTTCTTTAAGAACAAGTTTCCAAAGAAAGATTAAAAAGTTGAAAGTCACACCTAAATTGGCTTGAATCGAAAGGCTTCATATCAACAATAAAGATTCAAACCTAGAAGATGTTTTAGGGTTGATACTTCAATATCCTCTGGGCCTAACTTTTGTACTCTAATGGTCAACAAGGACCTAAATGCATATTCAGAGGTTGTGTCTTCAAAGGATGCACCTTTCTTCTGTGAAGCTTTTGATGATAAAATGCACTCAACTGCCTATCAAAACATGGATCTTGGTTGATCCTCTAGTAAGTTGGTTGTATATGCATCTTGAAGAGAAAGTTCAAACCCAAACGGAAAATTGGACAAGTATATAAGGATTCAAGCAAAGGAAGAGTTCGACTATTTTAATACTTCTACTCGAGTTACATGGAACACCTCCATCAAACTTCTCATTGCTTGGCTGCTACTCATAATCTAGACATTCACCATATGGATGTTAAAACAATCTTCCTTAAAGGTGACCTAGAGAAAGAAGTTTATGAGGAGTAGCCATAAGGATTTAGTACTCCTGGACAAGAGCATAAAGTCTGAAACCTAATAAAATCTCTATATGTCTTGAATCAGGCTCCTAAGCAATGGCATGAGAAGTTTAGAAGCATGATGATAATTAATGGCTATATTACTAATGGAGGAGATATATCCAAATTCAGCAAATTCAGAGCTAGTTCTGGTGTTGCTTAAATTTTCTTATATGTTGATAATATGCTCATCTTTGCTACTGACATTGACAGAATCAATGAAGCTAAGGATTTTTTCGCTTCAGATTTCTATATGAAGGATCTTAGAGAGGCTGATGTGACTTTTGTAATCAAGATAAAATGTTCTCAGTAAGGTATTGTTCTTACACAATCAAGTTATGTTGAGAAGATCCATAGAAGGTTTATTGACTATAATGATTGATCTTTACCCATAGAAGTGTTCAATGACTACAATGATTGATCCTTCTCCTACTCCAATTGACCCAAGTGTCAAGTTTGTATGTAATAGTGGGAAAGTTGTTAATCACCTTGAATAATCCCAGATTATTAGCAGCGTCATATATGCCATGTGTTGTACAAGGCCCGAGAGAGATTATGTTATATGCACTCTGAGTGTGATGACCCGAGTCGTCAATCACTCAATTCAATATTTTCAAACAAAATTACAACCCAATCCCAAGCAGATTACAGGACCCAAGCGGCTGATATTATATATTCAACACAAGTACAAATAATCCCAAGTCAAATTACAAGACCAACAAATAAGTTTCAAGATTTCTAAACTCCAATATTGTAAGTTCCGTTCACATCCCCGCTTGAACATGCTCATCAAAATAATCATCTACACTGGAAAGGTAAATAGTGGGGGGGGGGGGTGAGCCGGGTAGTCCAGTAAGTGGAGTAATCATAACACCGTAGGATCATAATCAAACACGGTAAACAATTTCAGGATCAGTCAAAATATTCGACGCCCAAACCGTCAAAGAAACCATGGCTTAGAACCCGAACAATTAGTAAACCAATTCAATATCCAAGTTGCACATCAAACATACCACTTTAGCATCTTGCTTCCGGTATTCTCAAAGAGATCCGCCAAGCTCAGCCGTATCATAACATACCATGCATATAGACAAATCAATGGAGGACTGTCATTGATCAAAAGTGCTTAAGCCACGTCCTGCAAACATATTTCAAAAACAAGATATTCACTAATATTCAAAACAAAGCATTTGAGCAAGATTTCAGAATAATAGTGTTTACGAGTTCAGCGAATATTGAGAAATAAATAACCACGTGGCATAAAAGAATAGTGATATGGAATTCCCCTTACTTAAATCATGAAGAATCTACTTGTACAATTGCTCACAATCAAGCCCTACGATTCCTTTTTCATAATCGCGGCTAATCTTCTTCTCTTACTCTTTAGTTGTCTATCTATTAATGAAAGTTAAAGATAACTTAAAGTAATTTGAAAAGATCAAAGGCCTATTTATAGAAATTTCTAGGGAGCACGAGGTGGAAAGAAACATGACGTGGCGAGAGAAGGGTATGCCACCTAGCAAGTATGACAATGCAAACCAAAGCACGACAAGGCTCGAAGCACGAGGTGACAAGATAAGGTTGTGCCACCTAGCAAGCACGACGATGCTAACAAAAGCACAACAAGGCTTGAAGCACGAGGTGGAAAGACAAGGTTCTGCCACCTAGCAAGCACGATAAGGCTTGAAGCACGACGTGTCGCAATAGTATGTTGACAGTCACAAGCACGACGATGATAGGTAGCAAGAGGTGTCGATCAAAGAAGTAATCAATACTGACTCCTCAATAAGCATGAGGTGTCACGATTGCGTGAAGACACCCAACAAGCACGACAATGCAAGTCCAAATTGTCACCAAAAGTCATCATCATCATCACTTTTCTCTCAACCAACAAGTAATATTTTGAGCAACTCTAAAATTTTGGGGTTCTACATTCTTCACTCCTTAAAAGAATTTTGTCCGCAAAATTCACAAACCTTAAATCTGAATCAATAACTTTAAAATTCTGCTCATAATTATCCCAAGGCCGAGGAACCTATCGTGACTAATGCTAACCTAAGCAATTTAAGCCTAGGTATCGATCTGATACCAATTGTGATGACCCGAGTCGTCAATCACCCAATTCAATATTTTCAAACAAAATCACAACGCAATCCCAAGCAGATTACAGCACCCAAGCGGCTGATATTATATCTTCAACACAAGTACAAATAATCCCAAGTCAGATTACAAGACCTACAAATAAGTTCCAAGATTTCTAAACTCAAAAATTGCAAGTCCTGTTCACATCCTCGCTTGAACATGCTCATCAAAATAATCATCTGCACTGGAAAGGTAAATGGTGGGGGTGAGCAGGGTAGCCCTGTAAGTGGAATAATCATTGGACCATAGGATCAGAATGAAACACAGTAAACAATTTCAGATCAGTCAAAATATTCGACGCCTAAACCGTCAAAGTAACCGTGGCTTAAACAATCAGTAAACCAATTTAATATCAAAGTTGCACATCAAATATACCACTTTAGCATCTTGCTTCCGGTATTCTCAAAGAGATCCGCCAAAGCTCAGCTGTATCATAACATACCATGCATATAGACAAATCAATGGAGGACTGTCATTGATCAAAAGTGCTTAAACCACGTCCTGCAAACATATTTCAAAAACAAGATATTTACTAATATTCAAAACAAAGCATTTGAGCAAGATTTCAGAATAATAGTGTTTACGAGTTCAGCGAATATTGAGAAATAAATAACCATGTGGCATAAAAGAATAATGATATGGAATTCCCCTTACTTAAATCATGAAGAATCCACTTGTACAATTGCTCACAATCAAGCCCTACGATTCCTTTTTCATAATCGTGGCTAATCTTCTTCTCTTACTCTTTAGTTGTCTATCTACTAATGAAAGTTAAAGATAACTTAAAATAATTTGAAAAGATCAAAGGCCTATTTATAGAAATTTCTAGGGAGCACGAGGTGGAAAGAAAATGACGTGGCGAGAGAAGGGTATGCCACCTAGCAAGCATGACAATGCTAACCAAAGCACGACAAGGCTCGAAGCACGAGGTGACAAGATAAGGTTGTGCCACCTCGCAAGCATGACGATGCTAACTAAAGCATGACAAGACTCGAAACATGAGGTGGCAAGACAAGGTTGTGCCATGCAGCAAGCACGACGATGCTAACCAAAGCACGATAAGGCTCAAAGCACGAGATGGCAAGACAAGGTTGTGCCACGTAGCATGCATGATGATGCTAACCAAAGCATGACAAGGCTCGAAGCACGAGGTGGCAAGACAAGGTTGTGCCACCTAGCAAGCACGATAAGGCTTGAAGCACGATGTGTCGCAATAGTATGTTGAGACGTCATAACCACGACGGTGATAGGTAGCAAAAGGTGTCGATCAAAGAAGTAATCAACACTGACTCCTCAATAAGCATGAGGAGTCACGATTGCTAGAAGACATCCAACAAGCACGACAATGCAAATCCATATTGTCACTTAAAATTATCATCATCATCATCAATTTTTTCTCAACCAACCAGTTATATTTTTAGGGGCAACTCTAATATTTTGGGGTGTTACACTGAGTAAATGCATAGGTATCGAGGAAAAGATCATTGAATGCTCTAGTACGAGTTTTGAAGTATAGCTGAAGGATATGATAAGGTATGGTCTACATTATGGTAGCTTCCCAACTATTATTGAGGGCTATAGTGATGCCACTTGGAATTCTAATAGAAATCATTCTATATTTGTGGCTATATGGAGTTTTTCATTGGGTGGAGCTGTCTTGTCTTGGAAATCGAATAGGCAGACATGTATTACTCACTCCACTATGGAATCAACATTTATTGGCTGATAAGCATTTTGGTTGACAATCCTTTTTTTGGCATAAATTAATCTTGCCTTTGACAATATACTATCACTACAAAAAAAAAAGTTTAGGGGACACTAGAAAGTGTCGCCAAAGATGATAAAAGTGTTGCCAGAGATGATAAAAGTGTCGTAAATGGGTTTTGCGACACTTTATCAACGCTTTTTCAAGTCGGGAATTTGCGACACTTTATAAAACATGTCGCTAAATTAGCGACGCTTCCACAAAACTGCCACTTTTTATTTGGCAGCATTATATTGGAAATGTCGTTAAATTAGCGACACTTCCATCAAGTGCCAATTTTGTTTAGTGGCATTATCTAGCAACGCTTTCGCTAAAGTGACAATTTTTATTTGGTGGCATTATCTTAGAAATGTCATTAAATTAGTGACACATCCATCAAGTGCCAATTTTGTTTAGCGGCATTATCTAACAACGCTTCCACTAAAGTGCCAAATTTTATTTGATAGAAATGTCGTTAATTTAGAAACACTTCCATCTACTGCCAATTTTGTTTACTGGCATTATCTTAGAAATGTCGTTCCTGTTTACGTTGGCCTAACACTTGATAATATCAACATTTCGCTAAAAATGACGTGAAACAAGTCTATTTTGTGTAATCCTGCTCCAATCCAACACGAATAATGAACAACCAAGTCGATTTATCGAGCTTATAAACAAGCTAATGTCATTCATCAACCATGCATATCATAACCAAACTTCTCATCCTAATTACATAATCATCCAAAAGTTCTCAATTTCAAAAACTTACAAATGTAATGTCATTGAACAACCAAGCCTAAAGATATATACATATAATGCATATCGCTTCTTTTGAGTCCAACAAAAAATATTAATGTCTTCCTGACATATAAACCTGGAAATTAAAAAAAGTCAAGAAAGAAGGATATAAATTTCACTGGTATAACATGAGTCAGATTAAATCGAGATACTAGTCAACAAACATAATGCAATAAGAAAGGTAAAGACTGCGTACCCCCTTTCATTCTTGCATCATATTTTTCAAAGTGACGGAATTCTTCTTCATTTTTTTATGACGAGAAACCTGAACAATTAGGTCATATGTAATCATTAGTTACAGAAAAGAATGAGGACGTTAAATATGTACTTACCGCAAATAAACCAACTCGAATGAGGACGTTAAGCGGAATTGCAACAACAACAACAAAAAATGAAGAGAGCAAGTGGAAAACGATACTGTCCAAGTTTTTGCAAATGTTTCTTTTTAATATACTGTAACATTTTAAACTTACCTAACATAAGTATCTTAAATCTTATAACCTAACAGAAGGCATATTATTAGTTAGGTGCAATGCACGTAAAGCATGCCAAACACACTAATTGCCATTGATAGCAAAGGTTCCAGTGGCGTTCCTGATGGAATTAATTAAGTAAGATGCCTGAACTAGAATGCATACACTTTATATTTATGGCTTCATTTGCTAATGTTCCAGCCACTTTTTTGGCTGGTCCCCTGGTATGGGGTTTTCAAATACAGAAAATAACACTTTAGAATTGTCTTCTTTCTGAAGAAATCCTTCAAAAATCATCACCAGGATACACTGTTGAAATCAGACCCACCCACCCACACATGCACACACTTTTTAGCTGTCATAACACAGAACAAACCATGCCCTGTACCACTGAAGCGTCACAACCTTCACATCCTACAACAACGTATCAATCAAGAACAACTGATTTCATTCTTTCCACTATTGCATAGAATGCTGACATAAAATTTTTCGAAATTGAACGCCACAATGTCACGGTAATATCACACGCACAAAACCAGCGACATAAGGCACGAATTAAGGAACGCAAAAAATCACATCAAATACGATTAGTTACAGAAGTAACCACATGCTGGCAAGAAATTAAGCACAATGAACGCAGGACATGAAAAATTGCTTTAACGAAAATAAGAGACGGTGGTGAATTTTAAGATACCTTGTCGAAATTCGATCGGAATTGCAGGCAAGAAGACACCCGCTAAACGAACAGGAGGTCGAATCGGTTGAATTTTAAGAATTTAAGGCAATAAAAAGGGAATTTTGTGAGGCAACACGAGCAACAAAGATTTAAGGAGAGAGAGACAGAGAGAGATAGAGAGAGAGGCTGATTGTCGGAGTTTGGAGAAGATGAACTGTTGGACAAAAATTTTGGAGAAGATGATCACTGTACATAGCGTGTACTGTTGGGACAAAAATTAACTGTTCGGCCAAAAATCTTGGCTCCAGAGATTTCAGAGATCTCCCACCAATTTTTTTGGCTTCCGACGTTTACTCCTGTAGATGTGTAAAAGATGAAAGTGATAGAAATGATGAAAACGATGCCGTTTTGCATACAAGAGCTATGTCATTTACTTTAAGTGTCACTATTAAACGACATGTCAGTAAATGACGTCTAATTAGTATCGCAAAAAATAAAACAACACTTAAATAGTGGCAATTAATAAAGCGTCGAAAACTTTGCGACAAATTAATAATTGTGTCGTAAATCACCGGACATTATGGTGGAAGTGTCACAAAATATAATTAATTTATGGCACTTCTTTAAGCGTCGAAAATTAAGCGTCGCCAAAACCCATTTTTTTAGTAGTATATTATAATAAGCGTGCTTTGCTTTAGGCAAGTAGTGAGCACTGTGGTTACAAATCTAGTCAAGTTCATCAAAAGCACAATCATGTGTTGGGTGATCCTGGCCAGTGGAATCATTTTTGCCCAATATGTGAGGATCAAGTATGAATTTAGCAGATCCTTTGTCAAGAAAAGTAAAGTAACAACAGGTGATGCACAATTATGAAATTTTTTTCATGTCAACGTCCTTATAATGTATGTACATATTCCTTCATGAGATAGAGGTTGAGATTATATCTCTTAATGAATAATAGACCCACGGATTTTGTTGGGGCTAGCAAGATAGGTCCTAATAAATGTACCGATGACCTTGCTAAAGTGTAGGTCAAGATTTAGTTATTTCAATGAATCCATAAAGTTGTGTTGGGATGTGCGTGGTCACCCTTGACAGTTTCACCGATCTGGGTGTGGAAGTGTGGCCACCTCCTATAGGATTATCAAGGCTTTAAAATCTTTTGAGCACTCAGACTGTTGGGATAAAGATACCGACGGATAAGGTTTCAGAATTAGTACTTCATCTGAAAAAAAAAAAAAGTGCCCATGTGATGTATTTCTGATTTGTTAATATTATTTTTAATTCAAGACTTGGTCCATTAAGTTCCTAGATGAATTAAGGAATACTTCACTAGGCATTTTTTTTTTCAAACCCATTAGGTATCATTTGCTGATTTACATGACTATGCAAATCAAAAATATCTTTTAGAATATGAAGCGAGTGGGGGACTGTTGGAAATGTGTTTCAAATTTGGTATATGAATTTGAATATAAAATAAAGATTATTGAACTTTAGGTTTCCAAAATATAAGTTCCATTAACTTGAGGCTTTTAAATTTTTTGAATGGTTTTATCCTTTCAAGATTGGTTTTCTAAATGGATTTAAGGATTTATGAACTTACGTTCAATGATACTCCTTTGGATAAGATTCATCATTGTATCTTATAGATTCATTTATAAATCTTCAATTGCTATGGTCTGAAGACCTGGTAAGGTTCAAAAGAGCAAACGTATTTTCTACCACTACATAAATGGTAAAGGGTTAGAAGTTGGGAACAAGAGATATCATCTTCACTTGAGAGAAAAACACTTGAACTAAAATCTTATTTTAAACTTATGTCATGATCAATTGGAGGTGGATACACGATCCATTGTAGAGAAATGAAACTCTCTTGGATGACAATGAATTTGGGTTTGGTTGAATCTTGAAGACAGAGCTGCCAAACTAATCTTCCATTTGCATGTAGAAGAGGCTTTAGCTATCTTCAAGCGTTTACGAGTCTTTAAGCCTTAGTTCCTTTAATATGTGAAATATGGGCATTAGCATTTAAATTTTTATGCGCGTTTATTCCAACATTTTGTTAAACTAGTATGCACATATAAAGCATGTGAATGCTAGGCCTTGGGGTAGATTAAAGCAAGATCTAAGGTGTGAGCCATGAGGACAAAGAACATGTATAGTTTCATTAAAAAAAAAGGAAAAAGAGAGTTAGGTATACGATTTGATTTACCTTGATCCCTCAAAGCAAACCTAAGTGTTATTTTTAATTTATTTGGATCCACTAAATTTTATTTATTTTTTGGTTACTTGTAAGCCTCTAGATTTTGACAATGAAGTGTAAGATATGCTATGGGTTTGCTTGATTACAACTTGTCTAGGACCTAATAGGTAGTCTTCTACTTATTTGACTTTCTAGTTCACGTTCACCTGTTGTACAGAGTCACGGATTTGTCATAATCTACCATCTCTTTGTGATGCTTTAAGGCAACTGAAAAAATTCTGCAATTTTATTAGCACTGTCATTCTCTTATTTATATTTATTAAAAAATAAATAAAATAAAGCATGTGAACAAGGACAAGTGGGCATCTAACTCGAAGCACGCATTACTTTGTTCTACTGTGGAGGTTCGGCAATAATGCCTAAATTAATTGTTATCCTCTTGTCAAAGCCCTTAGGCCAAAACAATACATGTGGTAAAGAGTAGTTGTTCCCCTAATTCCGTAAGATTCCGTTACCGACACCGGCTATGTTATATGTGTGCTTTAACAATAAGGCTAGCAAAACAATTGAGGCAACTAACTCTATTTACTTCTTTTCTGGACTGACATTGTTGAGAAACAGAAAAAACAAAGGGATAAACTTCTATATAGTATAAAGGCATTGCAATTAGTAGAAAAAATAGTATTTGGCGACGCAAATTTATTCTTTACGCAACCTAAGGCACCTGCAAAAGAGTATCCAAGTTGTTTCTCTTTCTTATTGTATGCCATAACGTACGATTAGAACTACATTTACTAACTCAAAAAATTAATCCTTGCTCTAAATAAACAAAAAATTAAATTAAGTGGAATTTATTTATCCTTTAATCCTAAGTAAGATAGCAAATGTTATTGACCTTATGCTTTTAAGTCATTACATGCATTTAGGATCCTTCTGCTTCCATGCCAGATGGTCAAGGGCTACAAAAGAGCCAGGAATTCGGCTCATATAGCTGGCTTAACCTCAGGGCTTGGGCTCGTTTCAGCTCAGGCTGTCTTCGTACAAGTTTCAGAACAGCAACATAGGTGTTGCATTACTAGCAACTAATGTTGCCATTATAATAGCTGTTATTGTTGGCATTCCTACTATGGATGCTGCCATAGTCAGAACTATCAACAACGATTACTAGCATTTAGCTGCTGCTATTAGAAATCTGGTACTACTACATCACCACCATGGTTGCGACCATTTTATACTCTAAAAGCTACAAATTAAGGCATACAGATTATTGAAAAGCAAAGTCATATTCTTGAATGTATTTTTTTTACTAATTGTGCTTGACAAATCCATATTTGTAAGCTAAATGCATGCCCGTATCTTTAGGGATGGCAATATGGGGGCCCACCCCCACCTTGCCCCGATCTAAGTCGCCCAATTCCCATTGGCCCCATCCAAGTATTGCCCATATATGATTTAACCCACCCCATCCCGCACTGCCTAGTTCTATTTAGATCCAACATGCCCCATTTGACCCCGTCATGTCAATTTTTTTTTCTTTTCTTTACACTAGTCACAACGTTTTTTCACAAAAACTATTTTCTTGATTCTAGGTTGCAGTGGCAGCGAGAAGAGGTCGGTCGGTGGCTGTGCAAGTTGAATGGTCGCGCCAGGCAGCGGCTAGCACAATCATGACAATAATCAGAGATGGATGCAACCATGGTGGCAGCCAACAGAGGCTATCAGTGCTGATAGTGGAGATGGCTGGCCGTCCACGGCGGATATCAATGGTGGGCAGTAATGACGGTTGCCAAAGTAGACATCGGCTTGTGACTACTGCTAGAGTTAACAGCGGCTATGGACTACGGCAGGCGATGGTGGGCTCTAGAGCTTTTGCCAACAATGAACAGACTTCGCCGGCACCAACTGTCGATGGTTGCGGTCGGGTGCAGCTGACAGCGATAATTGTTGGCCGCTAGCTGTAGACTTTTGTGTGTGTGCATGCACGTGCGCACGCTTGTGTGTGTGTGTGTGTGTGTGTGTGTGTGAGAGAGAGAGAGAGAGAGAGAGAGAGAGAGAGAGAGAGAGTAGCCCAAATTGGCTGGATCCGTAATTTGTCACACATCTATTTTTGGGTTCTCCAACTAAACATGACAGGGTGGGGTGGGGCTCTATTAGACTTCTAAATTTCCATGATATCATCTTTACTAATCTTTCTAGTATCCTTTCACTCTTGTGGAGGAGAGATGTCTCATGTTGCTTGGCTGCTTTATTGTGCTCCACTTGAGCATATGGTGATTGAAAGCGCTTTGCCAAAGTGTCGAATAATGTATTGCTTTTAGAATATCAACAAATCAAATGCTTAACTTTATTTCCAATTGATGCCAAGGAAAGTGGGTTCGCAGTCGACGTGGAGGTGCCACAAGGAATGCAGTCCGACTCAGATGCCAAATATGTTGATGTAAGACACAGTAAGGGCGGAGCAAGGGCAGAGACCAAGGGCTTCCTAGACAGAGCCTGAGGGTGACAGTGCTGCGAGGGCGATGGCGCATGATGAATATACGACGACAGTCACAGTCCGATGCTTAGGTCCAAAGTCAGGGTCCTGTATGTTTCTCTTTTTAGAATTCTAGAGTGAGAAAGTGAAAGTGTTCTAAAAATTTCCAACCTTCCAAAAGAATTCTCAAGACCTCTATTTATAGATAATGATGTCATCACACAACACGTGGCGCTCCCTGGGAGTGACACGTCACCGAGGGTCCACAGCTGTTGGTGCTCCACAGACTGTCGAATCGCATATTCACATGGCCTGCTCCGCACATCGTCGCTCTGTCTGGTAAGACTGGCTCCCACAGCGTAGGTGTGGCCATAAAACCCCATTTGATCTAGCCTCCAATCCAAGCCCTTGTAGAGTCCTACAGACCTGACAGTGGTGGGGAAGACCCGACACCCAACTTCCAGGCGAACTAGGAGCAATGCCCTCCGAAGACCTGCTCCCGTCTCGGAGTGACCCGGGGGTCATAGTCCATAGGGGTGCCAACGCAAGCCCTCAATGTCAGAGCATGTAGGCCAGTCACGAAGACACCCTGGCGGAGATAGTGTCCCGGAGGAGTCGCCTATCCCGCGGGTGAGTCCTTGTGCCAGAGTACTCAAAGCACGTCAAGGTAGCATCCTGGAGGAGCAGTCTACCTGACGGGCCAGGTAGCATCCCGGAGGAGCCGTCTACCTGGTGGAAGGGGAGTTGAAGAGCTCCCTGACGGAGATAGTGTCCCGGAAGAGTCGCCTATTCCGTAGGCCGAGGTAGCATCCCGAAGGAGACGTCTACCTGGTCGTCCGAGGTAGCATCCTAGAGGAGCCGTCTACCTGGCAGAAGGGGAGTTGAAGAGCTCCCTGACGGAGATAGTGACCCGGAGGAGTCTCCTATTCTATAGGCCGAGGTAGCATCCCAGAGGAGCCATCTACCTGGCAGAAGGGGAGTTGAAGAGCTCTTTGGCAGAGATAGTGTCTCAAAGGAGTCCCCTATCCCCGCGGTGAGTCCTTGTGTCGGAGCACTCGGAGCGAGTCAAGGTAGCATCTCGGAGGAGCCGTTTACCTGACTGGCCGAGGTAGCATCCTGGAGGAGTCGTCTACTTGGCAGAAGGGGAGTTGAAAAGCTCCCTGGCAAAGATAGTGTCCCGGAGGAGTCGCCTATCCCCGTGGTGAGTCCTTGCGTCGGAGCACTCAGAGCGCGTCAAGGTAGCATCCTGGAGGAGTCGTCTACCCGACTGGCCGAGGTAGCATCCCAGAGGAGCCGTCTACCTGGCTGAAGGGGAGTTGAAGAGCTCCCTGGTGGAGATAGTGTCCCGGAAGAGTCGCATATCCCCACATGATGTTGCACACTCCGGAGAGTGGGTTGAAACATGTTCCATGACTCAGGCAAGGTGCGCATGGTGTGGTGAAAGGATGGACCGATACGAGGAGCATGGTAGTGTGACAGAGAGCCAGCGAGCGCGACTGTATCAGTGGCGCAGCGCATGGGCACGGCGGAGTAAGTATAGTGTTTGGGGCACAGTGTGATGTCCAGGCGACAGGGGTCACGGAGTGACGTCCGGGTGACGGGGGTCGCGGAGTGACGTCCGGGCGACGGGGTTCGCAGAGTGAGTTCCGGGCGACGGGGGTCGCGGAGTGACGTCCGGGCGACGGGGGTCGTGGAGTGAGTTTCGGGCGACGGGGGTTATAGAATGATGTCAGGCCCCTTGAAGTGTAGTGAAGATGCTAAGTATGGAAGCCAAAGGCCAACCCTTTGGGGGAAGCCAAAGGCCAACCCTTTGGGGGAAGCCAAAGGCCAACCCTTTGGGGGAAGGCCAAGGCCAACCATTGGGGGATGCCAAGGCCAACCCCAGAGGAAGGTCGAGGCTTACCCGAAGTGGGAGGCCAGGGCCGAGGCTGACCCCAAGGGGAAGGCCGAGGCCGAGGCCGACCCCAAGGGGAAGGCCAAGGCCGAGGCCTACCCCAAGGGGGAGGCCAAGGTCGACTTCCTTCGGTTGACGCCAAGGTGCACCGACGGGTGAAGGATGAAGTGCGACGGTCAGAGCGTGATGAGCACTCGTGCAAGGATCAGTTTCTTGGTGACGAAGTCACGTAGAAAAGGTGAGAAGTGCACGTGACTTGAGCGTGCACGTATTGACCGGTTGGAGGCGTTGAATGTTGCCCGTTGCTTGTACGGTCGTGGGCCTTTGGGTGTGACCAGAATAGGTTGGGAACATAAGCCCCCTGCGTGTGGTGTGCAAGGAGGGGCAACCCGAGTGGGCGCCGCACGCATATTCGCAAGTTCACTCTTAGACAAATTTATGATGTTTGTTGGTTCGAGAGTTGTTGACGTTGTCACTGCATGATGAAGGTGAAGATTAGGTGGCTCGAGCCACCTCGTGCACCACCTACTGAAGCCTAAGTATGAATAGGAGTTAAAACGAGGGCATGATGATAGAGCGCAGGGCCACGGGCGATAGGGGGTCGCGGAGACGGCTCCTAGGTAGGGACTACAGGGGTCGGTTACGGGGTAAGTGGTTTGAGCTACCTTGTGCACCACCTACCAAGCACACCACCTACCAAGCACATTGATGTCGGCGGACATTGTCATGAGGGGTGCGACAAGGGCACGATCGGCCGTCGTGATGCTAGGGTAGCCCACGATGGGCGTCGGGGCACTGTCGACGGGGGTCGCGGATGTGGTGCCTAGGCGACGGCGACGGGTGTCTTGGAGATGGCTAGAGGGCGTTGCAGAGTCGGTGCCCAGGCGACGGGCGTTATGGTGGTGGTTCGAGCTACCTCGAGTACCACCACCAAGGTTATTTGATGTCGAGGGACATCGTCATGAGGGGCGTGATAAGGGCACGATCAGGCATCGTGATGCTGGGGCAGTCCACGATGGGCACCGAGGTACGGGAGATGAACGTCGCGGAGGCGACGATCGGGGTCGCAGAGACGTCACCTAGGCAATGGGCGACAAGCGTCGCACAATGAGTAGGAGTAGGTGGTTTGAGCTGCCTCACGCACCACCTACCAAGGATGTTGATGTCGGGGTCGTCACGACATGGGACGTGATCAAAATTGCAAAAAAAGTTCTAAGTGTAGGAGAGTACGAGACGGGTAAGGGTGCGCGAGGCACACATTGGTTGTCAAAAAAAAGAAAATTTTTTTTTGTTCATGCCTGCGAGGATGGTGGTGATGATGTTTGGTGATGGTTGTCGGCCGTTGGTTGAAGGTGGGCAAGCCGAAGTTATGTGTGGTGTCGGCTTCGGTGTGGTATGAAGCTGAGGAGCGACCTTGGTGATGGAGGCCGATGTGGGCATGGAGGATGGTCATGCGTTAGTGTTGAAAGTGCCGCAGGTGAAGAAAAGAAGTTGAAGGTGGTGGCCATGGCTTGGGGAAGGCCAAAAAAGGGTGGCATGGAGGATGGCCATGGAGTAAAGGGGAGAGGCTATGGGGATGAAGGGCCAAGGCCGGCTGACCAAGGCCGCGAGGCCGAGGCCGACCAAGGCGTGGCGGGGTGATGGGCAAGGGGGAAGGGGAGAAGGGAGGGAGAAGGGAAGAGAGGGCGGGGGAGGGGGTGAAGGCCGAGGTCGAGGGGGGAGGTCGAGGCCGATGGGGTGGGGCAGGGGAAAAAGGAAAGGGAAAGGAGGCAACAGCGGCGGCGGTGCGGTGGGTGGCCGAGGGACGGGGGAAGGAGGGGCGGGGGAGAGAAGGGAGAAGAGAAGAGAGGGAGGTCACCGGCGGTGAAGGAGACGGGTCGTGGAGGGCGAGGCCGAGGGAGAAGGAGGCGGTGGCGGCGCCAATGGGGGCTGCGGTGGCGCATGAAGAAGAAGGAGAAAGAGATGGAAATTAGGGTTAGATTAGGGTTTTGAGAGAGCGGGTCGGGTTCGGGTGGGTCGGTTTTGGGTGGGGAGTTGGGCAAGGGGCTGAGAGAGAGAATAGGAGCGCGGGTCAGGCACGCGGGTTGGGCAAGCGGGTGAGTCGCGCGGGGCTGGCTCTGCCCAGATCTGGAATGAAATTTGAATTTGAATTTCAAAATTAAATAATTAATTAATTTTTTTTTGTGACAAACCTAAAGAGGGAGCCCCCAAGAGAAGCTTCACAATTACAAGAAGATAGAGAGGAGTGGGATGGTGGGAACCAAGAGAGGAAAATGTTAGAGGGAGGGTGAGGGGGTTGGTGGGAGGGGAGATGAAAATTTTGAAAAATTTTCTAAGTGTAAAACGAGGGTGACGGGGTGGTGACTCGACCGCGAGCAAGCAGGGTGAGAGGGAGGAGCGCGAAGGGGTGAGAAAACTTTCTAAGTGCTGAGAAAATTTTTTCGAGTGTTGGAAGGAGCATAGGGTATAGGGGTGAAAATTTTTTCTATGAGTTGAGCTCGGACAAGGGTGCCGAGGGAGACCGCAGAGGGTGATCATGGATGACTGGTTGCGAAAAAAAAAATAAAATTTTTCTAAGTGTCAAGAAAAGTGAATGAGGGGTGATGATGCGACTGTACGAGGGAAGCTCGAGCCACCCCGCGCACCACGTACCTAGTCGTGGCAATGTGAGACCGAAGGGGTTGGGAAGGGGTGAAACCCCCAAGGTAGTGGGTGATGGTATCAAGAGTGGTGTCAGTAGACTTGTGCAAGAGCAATGTAGCTTGAAAAATTTCTAAGTCTGGAAAATGTAACTTCATTGATAACGAAGGATGGGCGACATGCCTTGATACATGGGTATGACGTACATGGAAACTTGCAAAACGAACAAAAAAAATTACAAGTGTGGAAAATGCACTAAGGCATGCCAAGGCTTGGTCGGGTGGGTCATATGTCCGGCACTCAGAGTTTGAGCTCTCCAGACGCAATCTTGTCAGCGAAGACAAACTTGAGGCCGTGACCGACCTTCCGATGATAGGGGCAGTAGTTGGGGTAGGCTAAGTCTTCCACGGTAGGTTCAGCGTTGGCATTGGGCAGGGTTATGACATTGTCATTGATCCATGTCTCGAGGAGAGCTCTGACAGTCTTCAAGTCACATAGGAAAGGGGAGTTAAAGAGCTCCCTGACGGAGATAGTGTCCCGGAGGAGTCGCCTATTCCGTAGGCCGAGGTAGCATCCCGGAGGAGTCATCTACCAGGCTGGCCGAGGTAGCATCTCGAAGGAGCCGTCTACCTGGTGGAAGAAGAGTTGAAGAGCTCTTTGACGGAGATAGTGTCCAGAAGGAGTCGCCTATCCCTGCGGTGAGTCCTTGTGCCGGAGCACTCGGAGCGAGTAAAGGTAGCATCCCGGAGGAGCCGTCTACCTGGTGGAAGGGGAGTTGAAGAGCTCCCTGGCAAAGATAGTGTCCCAGAGGAGTCGCCTATCACCGAGGTGAGTCCTTGTGCTGGAGCACTCAGAGCGAGTCAAGGTAGCATCCCGGAGAAGCCGTCTACCTGGCAGAAGGGGAGTTGAAGAGCTCCCTAGCGAAGATAGTGTCCCGGAGGAGTCGCCTATCCTCGCGGTGAGTCCATGCGCCGGAGCACTTGGATCTGTCAAGGTAACATCCTAGAGGAGTCGTCTACCCCCGACTGGCCGAGGTAGTATTCCGGAGGAGCCATCTACCTAGCGGAAGGGGAGTTAAGAGCTCTCTGGCAAAGATAGTGTCCCGGAGGAGTCGCCTATCTCCGCAGTGAATCCTTGCACTGGAGCACTCGAAGCGCGTCAAGGTAGTATCTCGGAGGAGTCGTCTACTGGACTGGCCGAGGTAGCATCCCGGAGGAGCTGTCTACCTGGCGAAAGGGGAGTTGAAGAGCTCCCTAGCGGAGATAGTGTCCCGGAGGATTCGCCTATCCTCACATGATGTTGCACACTCTGAAGAGTGGGTTGAAGCATATTCCACGACCAAGGCAAGGTGCGCATGGTGTGGTGAAAGGATGGACCAATGCAAGGAGCATGGTAGTGTGACAGAGAGCCACGGGGCGCAACTGTGTCAGTGGCGCAGCGCATGGGCGCGACAGAGTAAGTATGGTGTCCGGGGCACAGTGTGACGTCCAGGCGACGGGGGTCGCGGAGTGACGTCCAGGCGACGGGGGTCACAGAGTGAGTTCCGGGCGACGGGCGTCGCGGAATGACGTCTGGGCGACGAGGGTTCGCGGAGTGAGTTCTTGGCGACGGGGGTCGCGGAGTGACGTCCGGCCCCTTGAAGTGTAGTGAAGATGCTAAGTATGGAAGCCAAATGCCAACCCTTTGGGGGAAGGCCAAGGCCAACCGTTGGGGGATGCCAAGGCCAACCCCAGAGGAAGGCCGAGGCTGACCCCAAGGGGAAGGCCAAGGCCGAGGTCGACCCCAAGGGGAAGGCCGAGGCCGACCCCAAGGGGGAGCCAAGGCCGACTTCCTTCGGTTGAAGCCAAGGTGCACCAACGGGCGAGGGATGAAGTGCGACGGTCTGAGTGTGATGAGCAGTCGCGCAAGGATCAGTTTCTTGGTGACGAAGTCACGTAGAAAAGGTGAGAAGTGCACGTGGCTTGAGCGTACATGTATTGACCGGTTGGAGGCATTTAATGTTGCATGTTGCTTGTGCGGACGTGGGCCTTTAGGTGTGACTAAAATAGGTTTGGAACACCAATTTTTCTCTCTTACTCCTTTGTCGTGCCTCAGTTAGAGTTTATGGGAACTAGATGCACAAATGTCAAATCGTAGAATGAGGAACGAACTCATACAAATAGCTTTTGTATCATCTATTGATCATTATTGTAGACACTCCATTCATGTAGGCTTTATTTTAATCTAGATCAATTATTGTATTCATGTTGGGCTTAACCCGGAGTCTAATGGTCTAGGTTGCATATAGACTCCTCATCTTTGCATTTCCTCATATTTGCATTGTCTCATCGATCTTAGTGTTATTCGGAATGTTTAATCACTTGATGATAGTTATTACATTTTTCTTATGGTCATAGCATGTACATAGTACGTTTGCATGAATGTTAGATCATGATTTTTTCTTTGATTTCTTATGCTTTATAGGAGTTGAATTTGGGTGCATGCACGCAATAGTCCCCTTTGTGTAATGATAATTCGCTCATCTTGACAAATTTAAATGGAAAATTTACATCTCTAGAAAGGTCTGAAGTTAGCTTTCCATTAATTTATTGTGATCCTAATTTTGTTAAGTATTAACTGAGATAATCAGGGATTACCATACTTCTCCTTAACCTGCATACCTTTAGAATTTCCTTGATATCTTAGGTTATAATAATTACTTGTGAACTCTTCTAGTTTCATGTGAAAGTAGACTTCCATAATTTTTTATTGATTAAGGTAGGCATAAGTCGGAGTTCAAATGAGAGAGAACCAACCTCCGCAAGTTAGCCTTTGTGTGTAATCCTGTCGGACAGTCACTGTATAAGATGCCAAGTCCCAAAAAGGTTCCTATGATAAATTGGCTAGTTCTCCTTCCCACAGGTTCGTACTGAAGTCTTGGTCTGTATTAATTGTATGGAGGGTTTTGAGTCCCTTTTAGACCAAACGTCGGTTTTCGTGGCCTCCAAGGAGTTTAAGGATATAATTTGAGAATAAGGGTTCATTCTAGAGGAGGAACATACATCTTTCAACCTCGTTAGCCTCCCCACTCCAAATCAACCTCCAAAAACCCTAGATCTTGATATTCCTAATTCAACGCAGACCTAAGCTTCAAAAGCAGTTCAAAAGCCTAAGTTGTGTATTTTATTTAATTGCTACAAATTTTTAGAAGAAGCTGAATCCATTAAAAGTTTTCCTTAGGCCCAAAACAACATTTTTTAATTCGGGTAGATTCTCTTTTCTTGGCTTTTGACGTCAGATTGACCCTTGCATCATGCAAACGAGCAATCCTGACTAAAGTAAAATTCTCTACCTTTGTCTTTTATTTTCAATAGAGTAGTTTAGAATATAAAATATTAGATTAGATTAAACCTTTTCCTTGCCACTAGAAGAACTCGGTTAGGGTTAGATGTCTTTTAAGGTTAGCGCTCAATATAGCTTAGAATTCTCTTTGGATCAAACTTCTAGTCCAATAAAAATTATTAAAGCATTCAACTAGAAGAAGTTGACTTGAACTAAGTCACGAAAAAATATAGATCAAGATTTAAGTCGCTTCCCCTAATGGTCGAACTGCGACCGGTTAGGTACATAGGCCATTTGTCCCCACTCGTCGAATTCAAACCAAACTTAAGTCTAGTTTATTTTGTTTTTCTTACTGATAGACTGGGATAAAGGGAGAATTTTAGGTATAATGGGGTACCAACACCTTCCCATTATATAAATTAGTCCCTGAATCCAAATCTCCCATTAAGTAGGTTAGAAGATTTAATTAGACAGTTCAAAATCCAACTCGGGGTTTTCTTATTTTTGCCTTGTTAATATTTAAATTAACCCTTGAAAATAAGATCGTGACTCAAGTAAGACCTTCCCGGTCTTTCTTGGAGGTCGTTCGTCACAATTATATTCATAGATCTACCTCGGGTGCAAGTTTCTTTAATTGATAGGTATTGATTGGGCCTTTCAACCAAGTCAAATGATGTAGCTACAGAGGCATGCCATAGTTTCTGCTGTAGAGTGTGCTTTTAGTCCCCCTATTTAGTTAACAGGATGCTGAGACATAAGTTGGCATAATATTATGGTCCTCTTGGTTATAACATCATATGTGTTAATTGTTTGCATATAAGCAGTTTTGTTTCTTAAAAATAGGTGCCAACTTTCGAGCCTAGCCCGATTGCTATTTATGCTATTGTTCATAACTACCATGGCTAACTACATGATTTAAATCCTTTGTTGTTTTATCTCATTGTCTACTAGATTCAAGTATAAAGCAATGTGTATCATCGTCTGATTGAGAGGTTGTTTCCGATTGTTCTTAAAAGTAAATTTTTGACTAAATTATAATCAATATCTAAAATCAACTTTAATCTGTTTAGCATAATAGATTAAAAGTCGTTGAAGGTGTTTAGATAATAGGAATTGAAAGAGGTTTAGTCTGGCAAAACTTACCATATATTGTATGTAAATTTAAAGGGGAAATTTATGTTTGTTTATAAGTGAAAATATTTTGGTAATTCTCTTACTCAAACTGTAATTCTCCAAAACTGATTAATGAGAATCCAAGAAAATGAAGACTCTGAATTTAGTCAAGTCTGACAATCTAAAACTTAGCAGACCTATCTCGCTGGACAGTGGATCCAAGAGGGTGCTTAGGATTGATTCCATGATGGTCAAACTTACTCAAATTCAGATTAAATCAGTTTTGAAGTGTTTGGCAAAATAGGTGAACTGATTGAATCTGATTCAATGTGTGCTCAAAACTGATTAAATTCAGAATCTTCACATTGTTGAATTCTGATATAATCAGTTTCAAGAGTTGAAGTTCAAGCAAGAAACTACCAAAAATCCTTACATAAACAGACATTGAATGCCCCTTTAAACTTGAATACACAATATAACAATTTTGCCACACTAAAACTACTTCTGTCCCTCTTGTTCCAAAAACCTTCCACAATTTTTATCTATGATGCTAAAAATTGATTATAACTGATTTTAAAAAAGAATTCTTATTCAGTCAAATCTACTTTTAAGAATCAATTTCAAACAATCTCTTATTTCTTACTTATTTTTATTGCATTATCAAGATATGCCCCCCCCCCCCCCCAGTAAATACTTATAGATTTCTCCAAAATTTTCCCATATAGTTAATGCAAAAGTTAGAATGAACGAAGAAGAAAATAGTCCCAAACACCTACTTATCATTTTCATCTTTCACACGCAAAAACTGCAAGTTCATGATGCTGAAGTGAGAGCACTAACGGCACTTGCTAATGGCACTCTAGAATCAGTCCTAGTGTCTACCATGACTTAGTAGTCAATTTTAACCATTAATACCACAATAAAAATAATCTTCATTACTAGTCTTTTCTTCCAGACAATAACAACCCAAAAATTCAGAGCTCCGGTGCCCTAAACTCCTGGAGCGTTAACCTACCACATTACATCAAGTCATATCATATGATGCTTATACTGACACACTTCAGAGCTTCTAATACTAACATTAACTCAAAATTCTCTAGAATATAAAGTTCTACAAAGAAACTTCAACTTAGACTATTAACTCTTAAACTTAAGTTCCTTACAGAATAAAGTAATTATACTGACCCACGCAAGGGTCCTATTAGTCAACAGGGTGGTGGGGACTTCAGAATCTCACTTAGGGTCTAACCCATTCCAAGCAATATATGGTTGACCATTACCTAAAGAGGCGAATCAAACCAAGGGTGAGCTTTTGAGTGCTCAATTAGGTCGATCAAGAAACAACTAATGGAATTTATAGAATGACTCACATATTCAATTGATGATAATATTTCAAAACAGTTCAAATAATCATAAATAGTTTGACAACACCATAAGGAAGAGTTTCACCTCAATTCCCTTCAATCAAGATATCAAAGCAATCATTTAAAGATTATTTCCAAATTCATCATCTTAAGATATAACGATGATTTTCTAAAGAGTTTTGAATGTCTCAAATAGCTCCATAACAATATGGGAAAGTGGTTCAATTCAATCCCTTCGACCAATTATTAACACGATCACTTTCAAATATCATATACAAAATTCAGACATTATTGGCATGGGCACAGGGTAACAGGTGAGCGAAGTCACACAAATAGTGCACAATAACCGATGGCAAAGTCACACAGATAATATTGACATGAGTAGAGCGGGTAACAAATGAGCAAAGAAGCACAAGTAGTGCACAATACATAGTACATTAGCATAATGTACAATAACTAGCCCATCTAGGTACTACGCAGGAACAGACCGCCTCCCTCATAGCAGATATGCAAAGCCACACATGTAGTGCACATTAACAGATCCTCATGTCAATTTTTATAGGGATAGATGTGCAAAGCCACACATGCAGTGTACAAAAATAGATCCTCCTGTCAATTTTCACAAGGATAACATATGTATTGTAACATTCAAATCAACGCTTACATACACAATAACATATGAGCATCAACCAGAGTTTCAAATAACGCTTAGGGTTCAAACTAAGGTTTCAAGGGCAATAACATATGCAGATATCAATTCGTATATTCAGAGTACAAACAAAGTCATAAGCAAATGAAAAGAATACCTATGAACACAACTTGATAAATTCAGGGTTCAGATGGTAATCCTTGTCTAGGATTCCGATAGAAACTCTTACCTCAGTCCGAAACTAAGTTAACCGGAAAATATTCTATTTTTAAGCTAAATGGAGTAATCCAGTTATAAGAATACAATATATTACACGGTACTATAAACACAATATTAACTTACACACATTCCTAGAATGACCCACTCACCAGGTATGTAAATTTATCGAAATACCCCTCATATGTAAAATTACCAAAAATACCCCTCTCACATTTAAATCACCAGAACTTCTTTCTCGTAAGTGAAATCACTAAAATATCCCACCGGATGTGAATTTACCAAAAAGTACCTTTTATGGGTAAAATTATTGAAACACTTCCTCTCAGGTAGAAAATTACCAAAACACCCCTTGTTTCCCCTTACACCAGAAAAATCTCAAAAAAATATTTAAAATACCTTTTTAGGAAACTTGAAGTTATTTTTGGCCTTAAACTATTTCGAAAAATTTGTGCTTGAAAATCCCGAACCTACGTCTAGATCGAGCACTCAGAGCCGATTCCGCTAAAAATAACTATCGGCCTAAAAAAGGTACGAAATTTTAGATACTGAAACATCTCAATAAAATAAGGTTCTTCTAAAATTTCAGATTAAAATAACTTGATTTGATATACTAAATAAATCGAGAATCCCTTTTCACAGATACCCAATTATAACGTCCTTCGAGGATACAAAAAATTCTTAAAGTGTACATCTCGTAAAAATAATGGAGTTACTGTTTCTCACTTCGTCAAAATCTGAACAAAAATTGTATTTCAAAAATAAGGTTTAAAATATATAAAAGCTAATGGCCTTTAGCGACACCTACACTCACTATATCTAACACAGGACACACACACACACGTCTCACTTACTACTCCCACATAACACTCTTACACACTAAACTTGCATTTCAACTCTACTAACACCCATCCACTTAAACACCACTTACACACATTAATTACACATACGTGCACACATATTACACATATTAACACACGAAGTCACACACCTGTGCTCATCCTCCCAGAGCACCTGCACATCCAAGCACACATATCGATCAGTACCTACACACTGCTCTTACTAATACGCGCACACAAGTACACATTAAACCCACAAACACTCACACAGCTGCACAAACACACTTGCACACACGAGTGCGCGCGCATACACACACACCCCACCCCCCACACCTTCACTCACACAAACACCTCTATTGCAGCAAATGCACACACACACACACACACTGCTGCTACAATAGCAGTAGCGGATACACACTCTACTGCCACCACTAAAACACACACACATGACCACTGCACATCCACTAACACACACATACACCTCACCATCACTGCTGCTGAAGCAGCAGCGGTAGCACCACTACAGCAGCAGTTACGCGCAGCACACTACCACTGCTACAGCAGTAGCAGTTGTGCGCGCGCGCGCGCACATACACACACACATAGAGAGAGAGAGAGCACCACTGCTTCAACAGCAGCAGCAGCATACTTACACTACACTGCTTTAAACACATATGCACAGCACATTGCTGGCCACAGACACCAGCTACAACCCCCTAGAACACACACATTACAGCCACCTGTTGCAGCCTTCACACACCACATGTAGCCACCACCTGCTCTTGTTGTTGGCGCTCTCATATGTAGTGAACATATTTCGCTCGGAGCACACATGTCGAGTAGCGCCCGTGTCTACCCACCACTGTTTGGGATTTCCAACCAAGTTGACTTCGGATACCACCGCAGATAAATTCAAATCTGTCACGTCTTCGGTGATTTTGGTAACTTCGGTCACGTTGGCTTGAGAATTCTTTCCTTTCTTAAAGTTTCCTTTGTTTTTGCGACAATCCTTAGCACGATGGCCAGCTTTGCCGCACACAAAACAGTTCCCTTTGAACTTCTTCTTCTCACCGTCTTTGAAATGTGAGCCTCTTGCTCCGCTTGGACCATCGGAATCGGAAATTTTCCTCCTCTTTGATGGACCTTGCTCGACCACATTTGCCTTGGCCTCTTGATGATAATTACCGGCCTTCTTCTCGGACTGGCGATTATCCTCCTCAATCCTTAATCTGACGATCAAATCCTCGAGCTTCATCTCCTTGCGTTTATGTTTCAAATAGTTCTTGAAATCTTTCCAAGTAGGTGGCAATTTTTCTATCAAAGCAGCCACTTGAAAAGACTCTCCAAGTACCATCCCTTCCGCATGAATATCATGTAGAATAAGCTGAAACTCTTGGACTTGACTAATCACTGTCTTAGAATCCATCATCTTGAAATCAAGGAATTTGCCGACTACAAATTTCTTTGAGCCGGCATCTTCCGTCTTGTATTTCCTTTCCAAGGATTCCCACAATGCTTTCGCATTGACCATTGGACTGTATACGTTATACAACGCATTGTCCAATCCATTGAGGATGTAATTCTTGCACAAAAAATCTGAATGCTTCCAAGCATCCACGGCAGCCACTGTTTGCCGGTCAGGATTTTCACCAAGATCTGGTGCATCCTCTTGCAAGAATCTTGCCAAGTTAAGAGTGGTCAAGTAAAACAACATCTTTTGTTGCCACCTCTTGAAATCTTTTCCATTGAACTTTTCCGGTCTTTCACCAAGTCCAACAGAACCATGAGTTGGTGCCACATAAGGCGTCGCATACACAGTCCCATCACGGTGTTGCACGTTGGGATTAATCGGTCCACTTTCCGAATTGGTTTCACTAGTAGCCATTGTTATAAATCTATCAACAGAATATAACAACAATTAATAAACAGTCCAGTCTATCACAATAGTATAAATCTGAGTCTAGAATCACTAAACTTAAATTCAAAATCTGAAAATAACTTTAGTATAGATTGACAGAATCAAATATGAAAACGAATTTGAAAACACTGTTATGACAATACTGTTTCTACACATGCAACACAAAGTGTGCAGGAGAAGTCTTAAGAATGTTGGTTTCTACGTATACTTTGTGTATATTTGTGAAGAAAAACAATATCGAAAATATAATAACATGCATATGTTAAGGTTCCAAAAACAGCAGTAACGTAAGGAAAGAAATAATAGTTTATTTAACAACTCACAAGAAGATTGCAGAACAGCAAAGGAAAAAGGTCGAGGCGTGAATTTGATTCACTGTCCTTAAGACTTATTCGTCCCGCAATGGTGCTGACGGTTCTTGACGACAGTCTCCCAGGATACAACGACAATACGTCTGAAATAGGAGCACTCCAAATTGCAGACCCGGCGAACCAAAACAAAGACACAGAACTCCTCTTTTGGACACAGGAACGAGACAACAAAAATTGCAGAAAATAATTTCGGGATTAGTTCATTTTTGTAAAACTGACTCGTATTTATACACATTATCCACTGGGGGGTGCAACTCTTCACAGAAAAAACTGTTTTGCTGGAAAGGTCACAACTTTCCGGAAAATAAAATAAATAAATAAATAAACTTTATTTATTTAAATATTTTTGTCCCAAAAAGAATAAAGCCTAATGGGCCCAAGCCCAAGCCACGGACCGGGACGGGACGGGGCGGGGCGGCGCGCGCGTGGTGGACCTTGGGTCAACCTAGGTCCTCCCTCCTTACAAAACATGGGTACCCCCAAGGGGCCCATCCCTTAGCTCAAGGCTAAGCCTTATAAGGAGACAACATTTGCTTTAATTCTTCTATGTGGGATTCTCTCTTCCCTTCAAGTTGATCCACCAACTTTAACTTCAATTTTCTCATTCACCTTCCATTTGTTTTTGACATGTGAATATACCATGATCATCTATTCCAATAGATGAACATGAATCAATTTGGCCCTAACCAAAATATGGTTTAGAACCCATTTGAAAATTAATTCAAAATTGCTTCTCACAATGGGTTTAAAACCCAATTCCAACAGAGTTGGCTACAGGAGGAAGGCAGGCTCAATAACAAAGTAAAAATTCAAAGAACTCCATGAAGCTAAGATGATTCAAAGATTACACAATGAAAATCCCTCGTCATGGACTTCGAACTCACCCTGACCAAACTACTATAAGATCAGAAAAGAAACAAACAAACTTAAGAATAATCTTTAACTTTCATAATGAATTCTTGTACCTGCTCGAGAAAATTTGGAGTTCCAGAACAAGCAAGGGATACAGTACGAGTGGAGCAACATTTTCTAGTACCCAAATCACTCCTCCATGCGGTTGACCTCTGCTTGCTCTTTCTTCCTCTGTTTTTATTCTTCCCTGCACCCTTCTGTTTTGGTGTAACCCTCGCCCCATAATTTGGAGTCACCTCTTATAACCAAGAGGTGGCAACCATGCCCAAAACACATTTGGGGGTTAACTTTTCAAATTCCAAAATTTAGTGCACGTGCGGCTGTGTATTGGGCATGGTTGCCACCTCTTGCTTATAAGAGGTGATATATATATACACACAAACACACATAGCACTGACAAATTAACTTAGCTGTCTGGTTAATTTCATTATCAGCTGCTCAACTCGTAAGCAGTTCACTTAAAACACCTAATACTTCTTAAAAGATTAAAATTGACCCCTCTCAACATTAGAACATGTCTTTACTCACCAAAAGAGAATTTGGCCATAGAAAACTAGTATCAGAACCTAATCAAAGGCAAGATTCAACCAAAAAACTCGTGTAAATTTCTTGTTTATTAAATATTATGACAAGAATTATACACTTAGACCATGGAGTTGGAAAAATTGAGATAACAAGATTATTAAATCGAATAATTGATGTATCTCATGAAACTTTAAATATTTATATAACTCTAAACAAGATAACATCTCAAATATTAACTAATTACTATTTAGATAAAGGGCTAGAAAGTAAAAATCACGTCCTAAACTCAAATAATTTCTTATCAAACTTTGAAAGTTATGACGCTACCAATAAATACAATAGAAATAAAAATTCATATGTATTTGAAGGGGTTATAGCATACAGTGGTAGTGAAGGCGAAAGAAAACTCTCTTCGAGTGGCTCAAAAGGAACCAAAGATCTAGTAAAAGCAATGGGTGCAGAAGAAAAAAAAAATAAATGACTACATAGATAAAGCAAAAAAAGAAAAATCATTAAAAAAATAATGATGTATGAAATAGATCCAGCTGTTCTAAAAGAACAGTAATATAAACAATAAGAAAAAAGAGCTATATCGAAGTAAATAAGGCATTTGCTGATATGAATTTATAGCGGAGAAACCGATCCAAACTATGTAGGAGCGTGGAATCAAGAATTAAATTTAGAAATAAATTTTAAATTTAATAATATTTTTATAAGGACAAATTTAAAACAAGAATTTGTCCCAAAGAATGACCGAAATGTGCTCGTAAATTAATACAGCATATATTTTGATATCGATTGTATTTCAAATACTGAAGAAACAATCAATAATTGGGTACAAGCTTTAAGAATTGCCATAATAGGAGGTAATTTAACAGAAAGGTATGCTATGAAAAACTTCATTCTAGAAATCCTGCGAGGAAACGCAGTTAGGTTCTAGAATAGCATAGTAGATAATGATTGAAACCCAGAGCAAGCTTAATATTTCTTGAAGAATGGATAATATTTTATACATATAACCTCAAACGAGAGTTCTGCATAATATCTATAAATAATATAGGTATTCAAGAAAAAAAGTGCTTTCACAAATTTGATAAAACTACAAATATGTGATATGTGCTATTTTAAAATTATACTTGTGAATTTAAAAAATACTTTTACAAGTTAGAGCTCAAAGACAGCCTTCATTGGCAAAAGCAAATTATTGCCAAACTCCCTAAAGCATGGGATGAGTTAGCTGAAAAAAAGAATTTACGAAAAACCTAAATGACAGAATGCTTTGTGATTATTTAGGAGGAAGGATAGTAGTTGTAGAAGAAGTTCTAAGGAAATATTATACTGAAAGACAGACACTAAAAGATACGGAAAAAGCTCATATGAATTACGACTGTTGTTCTAAAGTCGATAACACAGTAAATAACTATGGATGCAAAAAAAAAAACTTTCAGGAAGAAAAAATTCAAGAAGAAAAGGTTTAGAAACGAAAAAAGATATGTGAGGAAATGGAAAAATTTTCAGAAAAGAAAATTTAACATATCAAGAGAAAAACCAAAACCATGGTGAAGATATATTAGGAAGAAATTTAATATTCCGTATAAAAAAACCTACATCTCCAAAAGGAAAATCACTAGAAGAGTGTGATTGTTACTGGTTATGTGGCAAAAAAGGACATTATGTAATTAAATGTCCAAAAGAGAGAGAAAAAACAAAATAAAAGATCTTTATTATTCGCTGAAGAAAGACACGAGCCCGTATGGGGATACAAATTAGATTCTGAAGACGAAACAGAAGAGCTTGTTTCAGAATACGACTATGAATCTGATGATGAAACAACATTAGATGACAAAGAAAGATTAAACAGAACTTTAAAAGGCGTAGGCACGATCTTCATGATGCTAGAAACCTATGACCATGAAGATAATTCCATTCCCTTATATAATAACATAATTAGTCAGAGTAAATCAGTTGACGAAGAAACTCCCGGTTCTACTATAAATCATTAGAAGATGCCTAAAATCAAGGTTGGAGAAATATACAAAAACTCCATATTCAGGTTCAGGATTAAGATGAATGTAGAGATCTCCGAAGAAGAAACCCTCGGTAGGTCAAATTGAAGAAAGAATACTAGATATTCCTGTCTTCGAGACAGATGATGCAAAACAATATCTTAGAGAAGGATATCACTATGTCCATACTGGTATGGTAGAAGTTAGTCTTCGTCCATTATTCATAGATGGTAGAGATACACCAGTCATCTGTCGTTTAACAGACGGTGGAAAACTTTTGAAAAAAATCCTAATAGAGGGTATCCAAAGTAACTTGTATAACGGACCAGTTTAGTTTAAAACTACACCAAACTACTTCATGTCCTTAAAAGATTATTATCTTAATAAAGTATTAGAATTGAGGATTCAGACTCAAGGCATGATCGATTTACGAGAAGTCTGCAAAAATATTGCAGTACAATATTGTCTAGTCTACATAGTGGTAAATACCACAAATCCACTAAGTAAAATGCTAAACAACGAAGTAAAACTATTTGAACAAACAAGTAGTAATGTCCTAGCAATAAAAGCATGGAAGATAAATCCAAAACAACTATCATGGTCCAAAAAATGGGTTATAGGAGAAGGATTAGCTAGTAAACAACTAGAAAAAATGCAGATTAGGGAAAATAAAGTTGTTGTAATTCTCGAAGAACAAAGGAGACATTCTGTCTCTTCTCCACCTTCCATGTCTATAAATCCAAAAGGTAAAGAAAAGGAAAAATGGATAGAAGAATCTACCAAAGAAGAAGAAAGTTATGATGAAGACATCATAGGGTAAAAAACAGTTACATTCTAATCAAATGAAGTATGTCATCACGTGTAGAAACCATACATGTTATGTAACGACCCGGTCCAGGCCCCACCACAAGGCATTGCCTCCCTCAAAAGGGCTAGCCAAGTAGGTACTTATGAGTTCCTTGGCAAGGTCTTATAAGGGTCATTTCATACTATTCCACATCCGATGTGGGATATTACAATCTCCCCTCCTTATACCTTAGTGTCCTCGCTAAGGCTCAATCACACATAGCCTAGAATCTTCCTCTCTAGCCAATGTGGGATATACCGGGCTCACCCTTCGTTGCCCCAACCATCCTCTTGATGTGGGATATACCTGGGCTTGCCTTCGTTTCCCCAACCATCGACAACCCGACTGGATATCCCAGCCCGAGCTTTCGAGAGTCGGCTCTGATACCATCTGTAACGACCCGGTCCAGGCCCCACCACAGGGCATTGCCTCCCTCAAAAGGGCTAGCCAAGTAGGTACTTATGAGTTCCTTGGCAAGGTCTTATAAGGGTCATTTCATACTATTCCACATCCGATGTGGGATATTACATGTTATGACCACAACATCAATAAATGACAGTGTCAAGAAAAGGCTTAAAGAAAAGGGCTTGACAGGAGATGAGCTTGAAAAGGGTATTCAAGACATTATGCGTATTATCAAAGATAAAAGAATCTCCGAGAAAATGAATAATAAACATATGACAGTAAGTCCAAACAATTCCTATATAGAATTAAGTTTTGAATTCTAAGGTTATTACCCTTGTAAAATAGATGCTTTAGTAGATATTAGAGCATCCTATTGCCTAGCACGACCATAAATTTTATCCTCTGAAAAATGGATCAAAATAGATCAACTCATGAGCATGCGAATGGCAAATGGCGAATGGCGATTAGTTCAAGCAAGAATATGAATCATTTCATATTCTCATCATAATAAATGAAAAACAATTCATTATAGAGTGATTAATCCAATTCGACTCCTTAGACGGAGATTTTCTAATAGAAAATGCTTTCCTAAAACAAACTGAAAATTGACCATTTATTCAGGAAGAGTTTCATATTGAAATACAATGTCAAAAAATTCCGTTGTTAACATATGCTGCTCAAAAATATAAACTTGGTTTTCATCCAAAAAAAATTACAAGAAATCCAAAAACATATCAAAAGTGAGTCCATCTACGCAGCCCAACATGGTGAAGAGAACAAAATAACCTCATGGAAAAGGTTACTTGAAGAAGAAGTAACCAAGGAAGAGTTACTTAAAGAAGAAGTAACCATAGAAAATGACAGTTGGGTTAAGAAAATAAACTAACATTATTAATGCAAACAAGGAAAAGAAATTCCTAGTCTTGATAGCAAAAAAAAGATGTTACAAAATAATTTTTATGATGACCCGCTAAAATTATGAAAAAACATTGGGCGACATTGACCCTTAAAAATAAAGATTATGTGATTAATGTAAAACCAATGCAACATAATCTTGAGATGGTCCAGAAATTTGAACGATAGATTCCTGAAATATTAAAACAAGGATTAATAAGACTCAGCGAGAGTTCTCATTCAAGTACGCTTTTATGGTAAAAAAATCATGCAGAACAGGCTACATGAAAGCCAGATTAGTCATAGACTATAGAGCTTTAAACAGAGCAACAATCAAAGATGGCTATAAAATTCCAAACAAGGATATGCTGATAAACGAAATCCAGCTGGCAAACATTTTCTCAAAGTTTGATTTAAAAAGAAGATATTAGCAAATCAAAATGGAAGAATCATCAATTCCATTAACTGCCTTTAGTGCACCACTAGGGCACCATGAATGGACGATGTTACCATTCGGATTGAAAAATGCTCCACCTTTATTCCAAAAAAGGATGGATAACATTTTTAGAAAGCACGGAGACTACTTTGTAGTATACATAAATGATATATTAGTATTCTCAAAAATCAGAAAAGCACACAGAAATCATCTGAAAAAGATAGCATAAGAATTCATTGACCATGAATTAGTACTATCACAACAAAACAAAAAAAAAAGTGAATGGGAACAAACCACCATAACTTTCTGGGATTGAGAATAGAAGACAATAGAAAAATTTTCCTTCAAGATCACATAGCTGAAAAAATAAAACTATTTTCAGAACAAATCAATGATGTAAAGCAACTTCAAAGATTCATCGGATTGTTAAATTACGCCGACGAATTCATCCCGCATTTATCAAACCTAACAAAAGTCTTAAGTAAAAAGCTTAAAAAAATGAATATGAGGAGATGAAGATACCCAAAATGTTTTTTGGATAAAAAGGTCAGGTTAAGACCCTACCAAAACTAAACTTGCCTAAATAAGGTGACCAGCTAGTTCTAGAAACAAACGCTTCTGAAAATTGTTGGTACAATATTAAAAGCAATACCTCCTGATCAAGTTGAAGAACAGTTGTGTGGATATTGGAGTGGAACCTTTAAGGATGCAAGACTCAATATCACATAAATGAAAAAGAATTTTTAACTATAAAAAGTGGCATAAAATCTTTTTACATATTTCTAGTTTCAGAACACTTTTTTTATCAGAACATATAATAGATGTTTCAAAGCTTACCTAAAAAGAGACCTAAAAGATGTTAGTCAAACAAGACATTATTGACGACAACAATGGTTTAGCTATTATTCTTTTGATGTAGACTACATCTGTAACACCCCGAAATTTCTGAAGTTTTAAACAATCAATCGATTAATCATACTAAGACAATAATACCCTCAAACTCAACTAATATAGTACCACCAGCCAGTCAAATCAAAGCAGCTAAACCATTGAATAAGACAATATTCTGAATGTATTGTCATAATTAAAACATCAAGTCTAAGTTAAAATTTTACATAACAATACTGACCCACGCAGGGGTTCTAATGACCAAGGCAAAACTTAAATTATCCTTCTCTAGCTTGGCTCTAATCTATACCCAATGTAATCTATTATTGGTTATTACCTGCAGAAGGGAACATAAAAGGGGTGAGCTTTTGAGAGTTCAGTAAGGTTGCTTAAATTTCAATAAAGGGATACAACAATTTACACATTTATTTCAAAGGCAATAAAGGAATAGATTCGACTCTATCTTAAATCAAGTATCTATGGAAGCAATTTTAATTACACTATAAACGATGCAGATGATATTGAACATGAGTAAATTTACAAAGCCATACAGGCAGTGCAGGGTAACACTTAGCAAAGCCACAAAGGCGATGCTCAACAACACTGATAACTACATATGCATATGTAGACTTGCTAGACTATTAAGGTACTAGCGTTTCCCACAATAACCGACCATTCTTATATCACCCCCAATACAGACCATCTTTATAACCCCTCAATACACTAATTCATGTCAATATGCAGAGTGCTATAATCGATAATACAATGAATAAATTGATACTCAGCGAGTAATAAATACTGAGTATCGATAAGAATTTTCAATAAACGTATAAGGCTCAAAACAGGGTATTAAAGGCAAACAATGCATACTCATAACAATTATAACAGAGTCCAAAAAAATTTTGATAACAATTTTAAAAAATATGTACAAGGACAATTAGATGAAATTGGGTTTTGGATAGAAATCCCTTACCTCAATTCAAACCATAAGCCATTATTCAACCTTGTTCCAAAATCCTCGAGTAAACCTATATTGCCAATTTAATTATTAGAACATATAACACTATAAATTCAATACTAATTACTCACTCCGACACTATTAATCTAAACCAAAATAAAACGGATCCCTCAGACGACCAACTTAAATTAATAACTCCCTACTCTCTATAAGGCATCAAGACACTATAAAATTCATAATAAAAGCTTATATATACTTTTTATACCATAAACAGCATAACAAGTTATAATATGAATTTTTTTAAATATTTTTGAATTAAAAATAATTTTCTTAAATACTAGAAAAGTCTAAAACTAACAACTAATACTTATAACTCAAATCAAAGTCCCATAACTTTCATGATAGCTTTATAATACATAGAAAAAATAGTGAAACTAAAATTAGCATATAAAAAGTACCGGAATTATTTTAAAACCATTTGTTTTGCTAAATCAAATGCAATAAGAATTTAGTACCAACTCAACTCTAAAAACTACAAAACTCAAATTAAAACTTATTTATATCACAAAAATATTATAGAAATTTTCCCATAATCTATTAAGAATTTTAAGGACTCCAAATGAATTTTAGAACAACTGAAATTGCTAAAATTATTAAAAATATTAAACAATTTCAGAAAAATCTGACATTTTAACAGTAATTCTAATTTTGCAGTAATAACCTTTTTGTAAAGTTCAAGTATTTTACGACAACCGCAGGCTATCCCATGGTGATATAGTACAATTGTGGAAGCACAGTGTACAACTCCAATGCATAAACCCATTTACTGTGTACCATCTTCTTCCTTTCTCTCCACACACGACCCAGAACACAACAACTCACTCAGCTCACGACTGTTCTTCCCCTTCCTTATACACTCATTTTATGCACACACAGATTACACAGACCTACCCACATGTTATATACACACGCACACCATACAAACATACAAATTCTCTATTTTCACCCACCCACACACGGGCGCGCACTTGTAAGCACTGATTATGTCCTCTTGAGACTTGCTCTTGTAGAGATTTTTACTAAATCAACTAGTTGGATGTAAATCATTGAATTAACAAACTAAGTCCTTGTTTCTTGCTAAATTAACATTTCCAGTAAAAGCAGTAAATATGAGAAGGCAGTCCAACTCGTGCTTCAAGGGCAAGTACATATATTACTTTAGGATCATTCTCCTAGACAGATGAGGCCTTCATTTTCTTTAAATCATTTGCAGCCAATATATCATTATGCCAAGTGGAACTAGTGACAAAAATTGACACAATTGATTTCATTATTAGAGACCTACATGAAAGTAACTATTAAGACAAAGGGGTAGTTAATCTTCATCACTGTTGTAAGTCTAAGCATAAGGAGTGCAAAATACTGCATCCAAGGAGAGTTCAATTAAATTCATCCATCATGAAGAATGATACTCCAGCCTGATACCGTCTAACCATGATTTGAGTACTCCATATACTGAACGTTGTTCTAATTGAGAAGTCTCGAGAATTCATTGTACTCTATCCTGTGCGAGTTATCGGAGTCTCATTCTGTCCCCTTCAGCTTTTATTTCTCACACACACAAACACCACTGTGTACCCACCATTCTTCCACCTGCACACACATTAAACACACCACCACATATACATATGGACTGTTTTGCAGCCCCTGTTTCACTTCACACACACCACGCACACACTTCTCACACACTTCTTGCACACCAACAGAAATGAGCACTGTGTCATACACACCATACCCATGGACACTCACGCTTTGATGCACTCCACTATACCCACGGTTCGCACACTAAGAGGCCATCCACTCACTCACGGTAGCCATGGCTGCCCCTCTCACACCTCACATACAGGCACTGCCATCACAGTTTATCCCCCTCCCTTTCACCACTACACACACACAATTGCACATTATACACATTACATCATATCTCTATAAACACAACCAAAATACTCTAAACTACAAGGGAGAAGGATCGACGCTTACCGAATTCGAAATCCAAACTCGCCGGGTTCCGGCACCAAATTCCAATCGCCGATGACTCCTCTCTCTCCCTGCTTAACTCCCTCCCCCCCCCCCCCTCGAGCCTTTCTCTCTTTTTCCTTTCCTCTCTCTCTCTCTCTCTCTCTCTCTCTCTCTCTCTCTCTCCTTTTTCTTCCCTCTGGCTTGTAACCGTATATGGGATTTTTACGGGATATAAATCCCATTTGCACCCTTTTTTTTTCTGCAGATTCTTCTCCTTGTCCCCTTTTAAATTTAATTTTTCCCAAACATAAAGAGTTGACTTAGATCTCTCTTTAATTATCTAATAATACCCAACTATATTTAAATTTTCAACTCACTCCTTTAACTATCATAAATTGTGTACTGTGTAATAAAAATATCGCTAAAGATTCTAAAAGATATGGCTTACGCTAATATTCACTAAATATTACAATTAATGTCACTTATAACTGCTATCGTTAATTTACAGTTTATTGTTCTAAAGATTTATCGCTAAAGGTTGCGATAAAATTTTGCTCATGCAAATCAACGCTAAATGTTGCTTATAAAAACCGTCGATAAAGAAATAAAATGATCTGCTATAAATTTTCAAGGTTCGGGGTATTACAACACGAATTCTTGGAATACCTTGGGGATTTAACAGGGGTCAAGGTCAGCCAGTGAGACGATGGGGGATAATACTTGTACTTACTCTGCTAGTCTGCCCCAGCCTGGCTGAGGAAGAGTTACGGGGCGTAAAACAAAAACATCTCATCAGTCAAAAATGCACTTGCAGATAGCTTAATTAGGAAATTATGCTTTATAATGCAGGGAGTTGTTATCCCAAAAAAGACTACTCAAAAGATCTTAAAAGAAAGCATGAAGCAAGAGATCCTGAAGCCGATCTACTAGGAGAACCATCAGGAAAATTCGACTACTATACCATTCACCCTAAAAAGAAAAATGATAGTTCTTTGTCACTTACAAATCCTCCCCCAGTAGCAGAAGAAGATGGTTGGAACTACCAACCTGAAAGCCCTAAAGCAGGACGATACAAAACTAAGCATTCAAAACCAATGCATAAGTTTTGAAATAGAGTAAGGTTGAAACCTCGACAGCAAGGCACCTAAACAAGTGAGCAAGAAAATAAAAAATTACTATCAAAACAACAAGGATCTAAAAAAGAAAGTGGCAACTAACGAAGATGAAAAATCTTCAAAACATAATGTTATCATAACACAAACCAACGATAATGAAAGAAAATAGTTTTATGATCCGGGGTTATGTGAAGAGAGCAAAAAATTCTTTGAAAAAATGTCTGGCACTATTTAAGGAAAAATTACCCAAAAGAGTTACGAATAACTCTCAGTCAATTAATTGATTATGTTAAGCACTTAGGCCACGTTTGACGCAGCTTTTTTTTCAGTTTTGGAAACTGGAAAAAAAAAGTGCGTTTGGTAACCATTTTTTTTTCCTTCTCCAATTTAAAAAACCAGTTTTTAAACTGCAGAGTAAAAAAAAAACTCCAGAAACTGTTTTTTTTTTTCACTTTTGGTTTTTTTTTTTGGAGACCACCACCAACACCTTCCCACCGCCGGCACCCACCTCCGGCCCGCCAGCCACCACCGCCGGCCGCCGGCAGCCACCGGCGACTGTCGGCGCCACCTCCGGCCGCCGGCGACCACCGCCGGTCGCCACCGGCGACTGTCGGCAGCCACCTCCGGCCGCCGGCAGCCGGCTGCCACCGCCGACCACCGCTACTCCCCACCACCACCACCGCCACGCCCCACCACCGCCACCGCAAACCACCAAAAAAAAAAAGTCAAAATAAAAAGGGTTACTAAACACAAAAAAAAAAAAAACTCAAAAAAAAAAAGGTTATCAAACACCCACTTGTTTTTGTAAAAAAAAATAAAATTAAGCTGCTCTTTAAAAACTGAAAACCAAAAAAAAAAATTTGTCAAACGAACCCTTAGAAAATAGGCTTAATATTAACGATGAAGAAGGAATGATAGTCTTATAAGAAAAAGAAGAAAGAATCCGATTGCTAGAAAAACTAGAATCACTACTCCTATCTGATATCACTACTAAAATTAAAGAATTAGCCAGGAAGAAAAATGAAGCGAAGAGATCCTTCACAATCCAAAATAAAAGAATTCCTGAATTGGGATTATGGATGGCCAAGCCTCACACTACCATTAAGCAAGATTTAAATCACACTCACACTCACCCCTCATCACTCATTTCATTATTTTTCATAAAAATAAATTACATTTTTGCCCCCAAAATTTTCATAATTACAAAATGCCCCGAAACTTTCCAAAATTACATTTTGACGCCAAAATCGTTTTAGTATTTCATACTCCACTGATTCCCGAACATCATTCAAAATTATCGTCCTTTTATTTTTCGGACAACAGATAATTATTCAAGACTGCTCAAAAAAGTGCAAGATGTTACATGGTTGGTCACTACTGAAAACTTAAGTCCTACTCTTTATTATTTTTATTTTCAGTTTTTAAAATGATGACCGAAAAAAATCTTTTGGTTGTGTAAATTCACCATTATCTATTTTTCTCTTGAAAAAATCTAATCCAGACAGTACAAAGATGTAAAAACAAATAAGGTATTTTTTTCCCTTTTTCTGGCTGCCTCTCACCCATTGTTAGAGAAAAGTAAATACAATTTTTTTGTCAAAATGATAAAAATATATAACTGTAATTCTAACCGGATATGAAAATAATGAATATTGAAAACATAAAATGAAAGCAGAGAATGGAAAAGGTAAACGAATGGATTTACTTAATCAGTTCCGATGGAGTCCTGTGTCAATATCCTTCAGAAGATGGGGCAACATCTCGGCAAATGGCGACTCAGAAAGTTGGAGCTGCTGGCAGCGCAGGTACCAAGAATTAGGCTAAGATCCGATATCGTTGTATGTATGACATAATAAAGCAATCTCATCAGGGGACATGGTATGGAAAGCGGAAGGACTCCAAGATATCATCAATTCATAAATGTCTTAAAATTTTGGAATCATAGCACAAAAATACAGCAGTACGTCATTTTATTAGCTTATTTTTGCAGCCCCAACAGTCGCCAGAACATCGTTTTATTCTCCGAGGACAAGTACATCAAACTTGAGATTGGGTAGCCATACATCACATTTTCTGGGCAAAAAACAGGCCCCATCGCTGCTCCCCAGACGAACTCCTTATCAGCTTTGCCTTCCAACCACCAACTATGTCATTATAGTCTTCCTGCAGATTATTTCACAGGCAACAACTAAATAAGAACGATTGGAAATTCATGAAACAGAAAAGGGCATAAAAGATGATGACACGCACTTCAGAGAAGTCCTCGATGAATTCATTCCTCTCCTCCTCCACTCTATTCAATTCCTTCTGCAGAACTTCTATGAACTGGAACCCAGAAAAGATCCACATTTTAGGTTGAAAAGCTACGAAATTGGTACTCGAAATCTCAAGGAATAAAGAAGAAAATATCAGCACCTGCTCAGTTCGGTCCTCTGCAATGACTTTGTCAAAACCAGCATTTCTAAGCATCTTTAGAACATTTACAAGGAGCACAAGCTTTATGCATCAGCAAAATGACCATGCATGTCTAAGAGAGATGAAACAACACATTCAATTTGTTAAGATACCTCGCCATAGGATTCTACATCATGGAGATCATATCCTCTTTGTTTAATATACTCGGCAAATTCTTCTGATGGTGATCCAGCTCTTCTGCAGTAATCGCTAATAAGGACTTTGCCTCCAGGCTTCAACCACTTGTAGAAAGATTTGAACAGTGCTGGTTTATCCTGAAATGCACCGCAGAATTTTCAGGTACTGCATGGGGTAAAGCAGGAGCGGGGTGGAGGGGGAAGGGGGGTCGTTAAAGAGAAGAAGGACAGAGTCTATCAAAGACAAACTTCGTGCAGATCAGCTGTTGATCACGTCGGAAATAACAAATTCAAACAAAGCCTTCGAACTGGAACTGCTAATGAAGAAAATTTTATGAGTGAGAGAAAGATGCGAGTATTACTTGAATGTGAAGGATGGTGTCACGGCTGTAGATTACATCAAACGTGTTGTCAGGGTATGTTATTGTGGTGCAATCAGCAACCTCGAACTCAACTGAACATTTGAGCCCAATTGCTCGTTCAAGAGCAAAAGATATCATGTTTACAGACAGATCAATGCCAACAACATCGACATCGAAGTTCTCCGCCATGTAAAAGTCGCCTCCTCCAATGCCACACCCCACATCTAGGACTTTTTGACCAGGTTTCAGAGCCAGCTTCGAAACAAACTCTTTTGTTGTGTCTACCCAAATACAAAGTCATTCAAAGATCAATAATGCCCACAAATTGCACTGAGAAAGTAATTGTATTTCAAATAAAGACAGTAGTAAGCAGGCAATAATCCTGACTGCTTTAATTTTTGTCCACTGCTTGTTGAATACTGGAAACACTGTCAACATAGTTCTTTACCCATGAAAGCCAAGAATAGAGCAATTAAACCAGAAAATGCAAACCTGAACCAAAGGGACCGGCACATTTTTTTTAAAACCAGAAAATGTGAACTGAACCAACAGGACCGGTACATACTTTTTAATGCTACTACACGTGTGCTTATGACAAGACATTCAAACATTGGCGAGCACTTCAAAACACTGAATAAACTTCACATATACAAACTTGTCCTGCTATTGAGTTCAGACTGCTTTCTGTGGGTATGCAATCAAATTTAACCCATTTAACTCCTAGTTGGGTTCCTGAGCAGCCATATCAGAAGCTGGTAGTGAGCTGCTGCCAAAGGGGCAAAGTTCACATTAATTAATTATAACAAATTAACAGTCTTGTTATGCATTAATGCGCGCACCCACACACGCTACTAGAGTGGAACTATGCGCTATATCCAAGGTCCCACCTTCACTGCATCCATACCTGCAAAAAGTGGATACCGCCACTATCCTTTCACAGTTATTTTTTGTTACTGTACTGAGTTGCAAAAAAAAAACAAAAGATATTGTTCTTCATGAAGCTACATTTGTCTTGTGTGGCTGCATATTGCGGAATTCAAGAGATACCAAACACCATATTGCTTTAAAAGATAAGAGGACTATATGCACTTTTGTTCTTTTCAACTCCCCATCAAATAGATAATGCCCTACAGAACTGGGTCATTTGGCATACCAATTCCTCCTGTGCTCACGAAGCCTTGTCCAAAGATGCGCTCATAGCGCAATATACCGCTACATTTGTACTGGACATTATCCAAGAACCGCTGGAAACGCCTGTCATCCTCTGAACTCACTTTCTGCCATATCCAGCAAATCTGCATTGCAAACAGTGTGATTGCATCTTCAGCGAGTTAGTACAGTTGAGACATGAGAAAAGGACCTAAAGTTGAATGGCAAAGATAGGTTCTACCTGATTTTGGTTTTTCTTGTTTCTAACATATGCTCCAATGCATTTGCAGCCAACAAGGGAGAGCTCAAAAGTATTGCCAGAACCATCGCGCAAATGACAATCTTTAAACACCTGCAAATCGGAAATATATACGTAACTTAAAGGTAAGTAAGAAATAGACAAAGCACATATCTGCCAGCAGATCAATGTCATCATCTAATCAAGTTGATATAAATTATCAACTGTCACGTGTGCGCGACAAGTATATAGATTATGAAGTTGAATGAGAATTTCTTGTTCTATAATGTCATTCACCTAAACATCTCCGCACAAAAAGTAAAATAAACATGGTATAAGCAGATTTAAGCAGAATCCCTCTGTTTCAGTTTATAACAATATTGCAAAAGAAATTTGTATATGCAAAATTCTGGTTTTACACTTGTCTTGGTTGCCAAATAAAACTTGCACCTAAATTTTACTCAATGTAGTAAAGATTTTAATTTACTCATAAAAAATCTCTCATAGAGTTACTGGAAGTCAAAGGGACGTAAATTCATGGAGCAGAGGTAGCATAAAAAAATGTAATTAAGTTGGTAGCTAAGAGTTTATATGTTCACCCTAATTGTGCGCGTCCTATATTAACATTCCAAAAGACAACACCTGAGCAAGCACATAATTTAATAGTAGTTGTTTTGTGGTGGGGTTGGGGTTGGGGGGGGGGGGGGGGGGAGCAATGTTCATACATTCCACTATCTCCACCTGTGGTTATCAATAATACGAACACGAGTATAGATGTTATATGTCCACTTCAATCGACTTTCCAGGTCAACTAAACCTCCCTAGAGGTAATAGAGTTCAAACCTTTGTATAAAATCTGGGCTCGCGATAGTGGGTTGGATTGTTCTTTCGCTTATGGTCTCCAGATTGATGGAAACATGATTCTCTGAAGAAAATAAAACCACCAACCTTCAACCATTTGACGAATCTATCGGCAACATTCTCAACCTGCAATGAGTGAGAGATATAATGAACATGCAAACCGAAACTGGCATCTCAGGGAAGCGATGAGCGAAAAAAGCGACAAAAATTCTAATGTTTTGAAGTTTACAGTTTTAATTACTCCCTCCGTTCCATTGGGTTTTCTTCTTTGGTGTTATGCGAGTTCCAAGGATAAACTTAGTAGATGTAAACGTTGACTATAGTGAAAAGGGATAATGAACAGCTTGCAAACGGATGGATTTGTAACTGGTAAATCAACAGATTTCTAATGTTCTAAGTTTGCATTGTAATTGCACAGTCCGCTTCATTAGATTTTACCCTTCAACGTTTTGCAAATTTCAAGGCTAGGATTACTTCATGTTAATTCTGACTGTAAGTGAAAGGAGATAATGAAGAGCTTGCAAAGCGAATGGACTACTAGAAATTTGTAATCTCATAGAAGCAGAAGAGTGAACAAAGAGACAACTTACTAATGTTTGAAGTTTACATTGACAATCACTCCTTCCATTTCATAGGATTTTCCGGTTAGCCATTTTGCCAAATCCGAGGATATATTTAGTGCACGTAAACGTTGACTAAGAAGTGAAAAGGGATAATAAACACGTTGCAAACCTAATGGACTGGTAAGTGGTAATCTCAGGGAAGCAGAAGAGTGGACCAATTTCGAGTGTTATAAGTTTTCCTTGTAGATTACTCCCTCACTTCATTGGATATCCCCCTTTGACTTTTACGAAATCCGTAGGCTGAATTTTGGAAACTCAATCATATACAAATCACAACACAACCAAAATAGTAGCTCTTTCGCCAAAAAAAAAAAATATCTTAAACTGGCAAATGGATGGTCTGATGATGGGGTAAATGGGAATGCACGTACTAGCAACTAGCGTTATCGGCACATGGAGTGCATGTGCAGTTAATAACAACAAATGTAAACTTAATCGACATAAATAATAAAAAAACATTAATAAGAAATGAGTTTACCATGAAAATAGGGACCGATAGAGGAAGGAGCAGCATAAATGGAGTAAAAATGTGTGTATATGTGTATTAGTCACCTATTTTATCCATATATACATATATGTAGCGACACATATGTAATTGTGTGTGTATATGTATGTATATCGTTATATAGAGGTTTCTCTATGCCTAGCCATGCCTTATTGTGTGTGCAATTTGGGGTTTCTATAGCGTGCGAGGTAAAGTCTAGGGTTTGTTGTGTTTGTTTCTAAGCTTGTGACCTGTCAATCTATTTGGGGTTTATGTATCCTGATCTGTTAAGTCGAAGTTTGTCGTTTTTGGATTAGATGGGCAATTTAGCTCATTATTTGGTATTTTTTGGTTGATGTAAGAGAGGAAGGACTTCAAGTTTGCGAGGCTGATTAGATGATTCGTTTAATTTTCCTATTAAATGATCAATTTATGTGATAGTGGATTTGGATTGTTTCCATTTTCCTATGATGATGGTTGGATATTTTGGTGGAGTGGTTGGAATAAAGAGGATGAAGAAGTTTAAATTGTAGTGGGGGTGGAGCAGTTATTTGTTATACTTTAAGATATTCCAACAATAATCTCTCTTAACTTTTGTTTAATTTGAAGTTAGTATATTAGGATGTGGTAGAGTTGGAAGTTCACGAAAGACTTCATGCATAAGGGTGCTCTGCCATAATAATAGTAATGATAACTCTACTATAAGCATGTTAAGAAAAGGGCAATTTAAACTTCTTTATGCTTGTGGCCTACCCAAGGTTATAAGCTAAGCCTTCCTCTCAAACTTGTTGGGGTTGGTAACATGAAACTTTTTCCTCCATTCTCCCCAATTGAAGTATGTTTTCTCTAATAATCCTAGGCAAGTCTTTTCTCACTACTTCTCTCGTGTTATCCTTAGCTACCTCTTACCTCATTACGTGGCATTACTTACTTCTTACGGCTCTAAAGGCCTACGTTGAACTGATCAAAGCATCTCCGAGCAATTTTCCCTTATATTTCCTTAATTGGTGCCGCTCCCAGTTAATTGCAGATATCCTCATAACCGATTCTATCCATCACTTCTTAAATTTACGAGTTTAAGCAATATGCAAAACTATGTCTTCTTATATTGATTTATAGTTTTCCATGCAGGGCACAAATGGTGTCATCCCAGTCTTCCACAGAGGATGCATTCTCAACCTAGTTTATTGAAGAATGCAAGCACGTCTTTCTTATTTCAAACCTCACTGGGTGTACTAAAAATGCAAGGGCTCCTAGGAAAGATAAATTCACCTCTTTGTCAGAGAGATACATCAGTAGCCAGTTTGAGAAAATCAAGTCCACTGATTCTGCTGAAATGTTCAAATATGGAGACGTTACATCAGCACACATAAACTTGACATTTTTGAAATGTCCATTGATGCTTTCATTCTGCAAGGAAGGACGTTCAAGAGAAAAGATTACAACATACTCCCATTTTAGGAATGTGTTTACATACTAGTTTTATGGATGAATAATCATTTTATAACAAAGAATAAAAGACCTTCTTTATCACGCTGTCAATAAAGTCCAAAGCTAGAACTTGACCAGCTGTTTTAGCCAATTCACCAGTGAAACGTCCAATACCAGCTCCTAGCTCCAGAACTGATTTCCCTTCATAAGGTGGAAGTAGGGAGAGTACCTGTAGAGACCATCAATTACACAGAAAAACAGAGGACTTGGTAAGTAAAATAAGGCACATAAAAGAAAACGGCAATCATAAGCTTGACAAACTAACAAAAAGCATGAGATCATGAGCATTAGGCAAAAGTGAGAGCAAAGAAATGCTGCGAACTAAGAAGAGATTACAGTAGAACAGAGATAACGTTTGAAAAGAATGGAACGCCAAGAGCTGAAAAACATATTACCAGTGTAAATAAAAGAAAAAGGGAAAACAAAGGGAATAAAAGAACTTTACAAAAATTGATACTTCAGAAGTTCTAATAAGAGAACCACCATGGATGTTACTTTTATACTTCCATGCAGTATGAAAGCTGATGCATAAAAGTTACGATGAGCAATTTCATTGCATAACTATATTTTGAACCATTAAACGGTTATTGTTATTCACAACGTAAGAAATAATAGTACACATGAGCAGTGGCAGATTCTCTTCTTGACTGTCGTCAGAGTCACCATGAGAGGATCAAAATTGTGGTGAAACTTAGGCTAGTACGATCATATCATTGACTGGTCCGTCACTTATTCAGGTTTTGATGGCAATCATATGCCTTCCCAGGTCAGAAAGAAGTAGTTTTTCACGGTTTTGGGAAGTGCGTGAGTTCCTTCTAGAGAACTGATCTGAAAGGTCATAGAATCGCAGAACTACATAAACAGGCGGCACCTTAAGAGAAGAAAAACTCATTTGGTTAACAAGAGCGGGCTAGAACCCTCGATTTAAGAGGAACTGCAGGTTGGATTTTCCAGTAAAGCATCCTTTTGTCGCTAAAAAGGTAGATTCTTCATATGCTTTGCGATCCTTTCACATTTCAGCAAGCCTAGTGGCAAACGTCATCAACGTCCAATCTTTTAACAAACTGAAGTTATCAAGTGGAAAGGAATTACAAAAATGAATGCGAAAATTTGAAAAGGAATATGATAGACAAGGACTCCAGACAACATGGTGCAGTAAAAAGTAAGAAAGAGAGCGAAAATGACAAGGTCAATCATCATTATCAATAAAAAAAACAAACTCACATAAAAAAATCCATGAGAAGTAGAGTAACATCAACATCTACGTACGATCTAAAAAAGAGAGAAATGCCAACAATTATTACTTCAGGCCTTTCTTCTTTGTCGAGATCTGAAGCTTTCGAGTCGAGCATCATCGCCTCCACGGTCAGGTCCGCCGAGTGCTCCACCCAGTAATTCTTCTGCAACTCACGTTCCTCTCCTCCTGCAAACAGACGAACAAAAAGAGAAAAAGAGGTGCATTTAGCTACGGATCTTACCGTTTTAGCCACAAATGATAAAGCTGAAAATGGGTCTATGGGAGATCTATCTCGCCTTGAGCAGCCATGGCAAATGGGAGGAATTGATGAAAATACAATTGAAGAGAGGGGGGCGGGGGAGCTAAGAACCCTCAATGGCAATGCGGGATCGGGAGAAGCTCCTGGATCTACGGTTATGGGACCTTCCCTTCTGCTGCATGAACCGAGTAAGCCGCCACAAATTCCGAGAGTATTTACCGTTGGTTCAGGTCTGAAAGATATCGTGTTGGTATTTATAGAGAAAGAAATGGGAAGCGGAGAGGGAAAGAGCCGCGCAACGGTGGATCTGAGAACACATCATGTGGCTTATGGTCCCCCGACACGTGACGACTCAGAAGATTTCATAGATCAACGTGTGGCCGCGAGCGGCGACACTATTTGTCGTTACAATCCACCGTCTTGCAATCGAGCACAACGCATTGATAATATTGTATCTGGTGCAAGGGCCACCCGATTAAAGGTGGAGATTATACAGAAGGCCCGTGACTATGCGGGTTTTGATTTCTTAGGAAGTGCCATGGATGGAGGTTTTCAGTGTTCCCAGTGCTTGTATTTGCGGGATCGTGAAGTGTCGCACTAGTGCCAACTTTTTATGTCAGCTTGAGTGGTTCAATGCAGGCTTATTTGCAAGTTCCAAAGGTTTTAGACCGGTGACCCTATCTCACCTTGTCAGTTTTTGTTGGTGACAAGCTTTTTCTGGATCATTAGATTAGATTACTATCCTGCCATGCCTGGTTTAAACTTCCGTCTAAAATGTCAAATCCTCTAAATCAATCGTCTTTCTTTTGCAGATGATCTGTTCATCGTGGCTATTATTGCGAATCAAGGGTCTATTACAAGGGCTCTAGATGAGTTTGTTTCTCTCTTAGGGCTTTATCCCAACTTGAGTAAGAGTTCGTTATTCATGGTTGTAGCGTAGCTCAATCCCTTCCTGTTACATACCTTAGAATGCATCTATCTAATATCTAAAAAGCTCTTTGTGAAGGATGGCTAGATACTTGCTGAGAGGTTTACTAAGAAGATTAACACTTGGACTACTATATATATCTTCTTATACGGGAAGAATCCAGTTGGCTATCTCAATACTCATCATGGTATGCAACTGTATTGCTGTTCTATCTTTCTCCTACCTAAGAATATGTTCGACCAAATTCAATCCGAATTGAGAGCCTTTATTTGGCACAGGATAGACATTAAATGCACAGGAGCCAAGGTTTCTTGGACTGAAGTTTGTT
>JAVXUP010003209.1:0-80170 GCA_033070095.1 Escallonia herrerae | reverse complement strand
GCTGATCCGAATGTTGCCACCTCCTAGTTGATGCTAAGCTGACTAAGTTAAACAAATAATAAAATAAAGAATGGATGAAGTTGAATGAGGGAATTATAAAAGAAAGTTTGTGGGGTGGAAAGTGGAATTAAGGGAAACTCGTGAAGAGTTGCTGGGCATGAACTGTAACCCGTGAAGAACCCAGAAACTGGGAGGAGAAAAGAGAAGAAAAGAGGAAGAAAGAAGAAGAAAAAAAATCCTAAACCCTAAGGGTAATCTCTCTATCTCGAACCATTAATTGTGAAGAAATTGTGGGTTTCATTTGGGTTATTTTTGAATGAAATTACACAGTAAACATGTCTTTGTGTGAGTGTGTGTTCTTCGGGTGGATATGGGTATGGATTTATACGGTGTAATTGTGTAAATTAAGTGGAGTTAGGGTGTCCATGTGTAATTTGTGATATAACCGAGTGATTATAATGTGAAACTAATGAGAAATTCATGTGGGATGGGGGGAAGAGTGTGCCCAGGTGTATGACGGGCTGAAGGAGGAAGAAGACTTGTGTGTGCGCTCAAGGTGTGTTAGTGTGTGTGATGATTTCAATAGTAGATGTAATTGTCGTAAAAAGTGAAGATTCAATATATAGGTTCTAATCCGAATTTTTAAAAATATCTAGAGGCCGATTTAGCCAAAGTACGAAAAATAGATCCTAGTTATTTTTGAGAGACTTGTATCGTGGAAAAATTTCAGATTTTTCTGAGATCGGGAAGGGGGTGAACGGATGCGGGAAGTTTAAAATCTTATGGTGAAATTTAAAATATCAAACGAACGCAGTTTTGCACGAAAACCTTTATGAGGACTCTAAGATACTGAGAAGTTATATTTTCCAAGATTTCGGGTCATTCCGAAGTCATTAGCTATTTTTGGCCGAACAGGCTTTTAAGCGCTCGGTCCGGACACCGGTTCGGAATTTTTGGGCGAAAATTTTGTAAAATACTTTTTAGCTCAAGAATGAATGCAGGAGGTTTAAAATATTATTTTAAAGTGGTTTTGAGATTTTTATGGTGCTGGGAACCCTCAGGGGCATTTTGGTAATTTGTCACCCGGAGAGGGGTATTTTGGTAAATTTCTCGGTAAAGTTTTTCAAGGGACTTTTTAGTTTAAAAAGGATTGTAAAACACCTAAAAGGTTGTTTTGAAGCTGATTCGGGGCGTTGCGATGATAGTGAACCCCGGGGGCATTTTGGTAATTTATAGCCAGAGGGGGTATTTTGGTAAAGTTTTTCTATAAAATGCTTCAAAGGACTTGTTAGTCCGAAAAGGGATGTAAGACAGTTGAAAAGTTGTTTTAAAGTAGTTTGTTGGGGCGATGGCTGCCAGGGGGTGTTTTGGTAATTTTCCCTTTAAAATTTTTTGAGAGAATATTTTTGTCTATAAATGATGCAGTACATCTAAAAAGTAGTTTTAAAGCGGTTTTGGGGTTGTTGTTGTGATGTAGCGGCCATCAGGGGGTATTTTGGTAATTTGCCATGTTGGCGCTAAATTTTTGAGGACGCGCATAATTTAGCTTTCGGAGGGGTGGGAAGCAAGGAATAGTATTAGTATGTCTAAAATGAGGGTTGTTATCGATAATAAGTCGATAAGGCTAGATTAAGGATCCAATTATCGGATCGAATTAACTAGCTATCGTAAGATGCTATGAACGGTTAAGTGGGAATGGGTAGAATAAGGAGTGCGTATATGATGAATGATGACTAACGAGCATGATATGATTTGACTAGGTGATGCAGCTCGTTGCGATCAGAGATTGCGAGTTGCTTCGGCTATAAGCCAAGCAGGTAAGGACAATGCGGTTCTATTATGCTAATGCATTGTTTCGATTAGCATACTATGTTGATGACGTTTATGTTGGACTCTTGCTGTTATGGGTTGACACCGGTAGTCATTGTGACCGGTATACGTATATTTGAATTAGGGTAGAAGAAATTCCCTTAGTCCGCCCTATTGATAGAATTTAGTGAGGTTGATGGGCGTCCTTGTATGCTATGACTTGATTTGATTAGCATACCTGAAGTGGATGATGATGTTGTGTAGGGTTGTTGTGTGGTGGTTGTGAGATGTCGGTAATTATTGATAGCCGATATCTCTTCTCCTTGAGAACACCATTGAGGACTTGCGGTAATCTTCTCCCGAGTCCGTCCTATCGTTGATAATGATGTCGTTGATGTTGTTGAGGTCGTTGCGTGCTGTTGTGAAATGTTGGTATTTATTGATAACCGACATTTCTCTTATGTACGAACGTTGTTGAGGGCTTGCGGTAATCTTCTCCCAAGTCCACCATGTTGATGATGTTACGTTGAACTCTTGTTGTTAGGTCTGAACACCGGTCAATCTTCTGATCTGGTATTCCTTGTTGAGCTGTGTTGTTGAGGACATAAGGTGGAATAAATTTTTCCTTAGTCCGCCCCGTTGATGATGTCTTGTTGCTTGGCTGTAACGTGATTAGGGAAAGCACTCTAAATGAGTTCCCTGCTTGTTGACAATGTCTCTTTTATTTACTTGAGACTGAGATGAACATCCCGTAAAATGGGACATCAATATGAGGAGGATGGCCTGTGAAACATGATCACTGGCAAAGAGGATGTAGGGCGCGAGTCGAGTCTGTCATGTCTGGTCGAGTCTAGTCTGTCGTGTCTGAGTGGCATTGCATTTGATTTTCTTTTGATGTTAATGATGTTAATGACTTGTATTTCGTTGATGTTTATCTTTCAATTTCCTGTTTTAGTATTCACTTGCATAGTCAGTCAGTCAGTCCAGTCCATGAGGAGGTGGCAGTAATGTTGTTCTATTGGGCCTTAAAGCCGCTCAGTCTAACAAAAGAAAACTTTTCGTTTGACAAGTTATGTTGATGCTGAAATTTATTGACTACTCTTGATTCATTGCTATCGTTGAGATGATTATTATTCCTCCGAGTCTTTTGAATCATTTGTACACGATATTCCTCGTGTTGTCTTTATTGGGCGATTTGCGCTCATTCCTTATGTTGTTTTGTGCAGGCTATAAGGAGAACCCTCTAGAGAAGGGAAGAGAAACAAGTTAGAAAAGTTGAGCAAGGGGATGCGTTGTGTGAGGTAAAGATTGAGCCGTGAGATCGGTTGTTAAGAATCCTACGACTACAGTCGTATATTAGGTTATACATATGCATGTTGTTCATTAGGTTGTACATATGCATGTTGTTCATAGACTTGAGAGTCTTCCGCTGCAGTATGATGTATGTTTGTAAGAAATTTTTTTTGTAAGGACGCATTTTGGAGCGTCTATTAATGATGTGTGAGTATGAGGATGTAGTTGCTCTGTATTCAGCACAGGGTTTTGAATGTGATTATGGTCGATAACTCAGCCCGATGACGTCACCAGGGTTGAGGGTGTCGCAATAAATCTCTTATGTATTTTCTTTTATTAAATATATGAAATCTTTTATGTTTATGTTAGAGAGGGATTTAAGAAATACAATCGTCAAAATCAAGTTCTGAGTAGTTTTTAGAGTATATACCCTTACAAATTCTACAAAATCAATTAACTTCACTTATAAAGACCTCGTGAGAAATAACCTTTCAGCACATTTGTTATATAGCTTTAGATCATATTTAACTATTGAAATACCACCTTATCATTGAAGTTTTAAATTTTTTTTGGTATATCACTACATTTTTTGGTTGTGAGGTCTCCATCCAATAAAAATTGTCGGTATTCAATTTACCAAGCGAGTTGTAAAAGATTTGAAATATATACATAACTTTTTGCAATATATAAAGTAGATATCAAGTAAAGCAAACTATATTCCAAAGTAACATCATCTTCTTTTCTAAATCTCAATTTTTTTTTCATTATTTGGACTTTATTTTTGTATTACAGAATGCTTCTATAGTCAAAATTGATAAGGTAGAGTTTTAGATTTGAATTAGTTTTCAAACTCTTTAAGTCTTACTAATATTGCAATTACTAATACATGGTTACCTTTAGTGACACTTTCATGTGTGCATGGTACATAGTGAAACCAATAAAATAAACTTTAAAAATAAACAAGTGATCACAACAAACTTAGAGAAAACTATGATGAACACTAAGATAGTTTCAAACACCAAACCACAATCACAATATCTCAAATAAGCAAGCTAACCAATCTCAACAAAAGTATAAGACAATAATGTAAAGAGAGAAGAGTTTAGAGATACGCTTGAGATTTAGATGGTTCGACTCGAATTACCCTCAAGCCTATGTCTACCCTTTCAAGGAAGTCCCTTGAAAGGCCCTAGAATCCACTAGAATGATCTTTCTTACGGGTTAAGATCGAACCTCTTACAATCCCTTGATGCTATGTCCACATCAAGAACAAGCTTTGACAATCCCAAAGCTCCAAAGCTTGATAACCCCAAGCTTTGATACAAGAAACTTTAGATGAAAAATTGTGTATAAGATTCATTCACAAAAAGTAGATGAGTACAAGTTTAAGCTCTAGAACAAGAGAGATGTGTGTATGATGACTTATAAAAGTATATATCTCTCAAATGCAAGCTCACAATAAAAACTCTCTTAAAATTAGATGAGAAAACAATGAAAATCAAGAGAGATTGAACAATTGCTTTGAGCATTGAGTTTATGCAAGATAGAGGGCTTTGAATGCAATTGATGAATCAAAACTATGCCCAAAATGAGTTAATATAGTTGTGGGAATTAATATGACCATTTGGAAGTAGGTAGGACATTAAATGCGCCAAACGATAAACGCAGTTGACTGACTGTATTCCCAAAGTAGCCGTTGGAAATTTAAAATTTTCAATTGCAGTTGATTGTATTCCAATGCAGTCAACTGTAATAGGCTACTGGAAGTCATTGCAGTCGACTGTAATACCTCACTACCCAACTTGCAGTCGACTATATTCCTGAAAATGCAGTTTTCCCTAATTTTCAAATAATGAAAAAGTTTATGCATGCAAGGAATCGGTACGATCAACTCTCTAGGTCACAGTCATTTGACTGTGACCTAGAGAGTTGATCGTGCCGATTCTTGAAAATGCGTTTACTTTTTCAAATAATGAAAAAGTAAACACAGTCGACTGACTGTATTGCACCTATGGGCAAATTCTAGGTCACAGTCATCCATACGATCAACTCTCTATGTCTAGTTACAAAAAAAAGAAATAAAGCATTGTAAGAATCAATCGAAGTATTCCATCTTTGATTCGTTCCGTTGAGTGTCTTTGATCGATTTGCTCGACTAATTGTCTATTTGCATGAGTATGAGATTGTACCTATTGCTTCATCAATTCAATGCATGTTAGACGACATTATCATCAATGTTAGTTATCATTAATGTTAGTTATCATCAAAATCAAATATAATCTTAGGTTAAATAACCGTAGAGTTAACACAGTTTTTATAAGACCTATTTATATTAAAAACATCATATGCATGATGTGTTGCACGGAGAAACTATCATTGCGTTTCATTGCATTTTTTGCTTCCTGTAAAATTAATTAATCTAAAAAATAAGGACTTCATAAAAAAAAATTAAAAATTGGAGATTTTTAGAGATAGCAGTATATTTATGGCGTTTATCCTTTTTTAACAATTAAAATGATTAATAAACCTTTTGCCTTCGGTAATGGTAAAGATCCTTATCCCACAAATAGATATGAGAACCAACAAATAGCAAAACAAGAAACAAAGAAGATCAAACATAAACTTCTGAGGGGATTGGACGATGAGAACTGTTCTTGTCAATTTATAGCTTTTATACCCTATAAATGCCTTACAGGTGCTCTTTTTTTATCCCAAATTAATAAGATCTTTAAGTACCAAATTTGTTCAGGTAAATCCAGTGTTATTAAGGCGCAGGCGCACCTAAGGCGCAAAAGGCTCCTGGAGCCTAGGCGCAAGGCGCAAGGTGCAGGCGCGTGTCTTTTCGAAGTAAGGCGCAAAATTAATATGAATATAAATAAATAAATAATGGTACAATAAAACAATAAATTTATGTAAAAAAATTTAGAAATGACAATTAATAAACTTTCAAACACTAGAAAAAATTTCAAATTTCATAACATCATCATATTTAACAAGCTTCCAACATTAGAAACGTCTTAAACCAACTGAAAAATAACAAATCGCTAAGTGAACATAACACCACCATATGTCATGCGACCTATCCACTCATGCAAAGCACTATAAAATGTATTCCGCAACATCTTATGGCATGATTGTGGAATTGCAAGAACAACATTAGAGAAAAAATATAACAAGGTGTAGCATTTAAAGTTAATGTACATAAAAAATTGGAGTTTACTGGCGGGTGGACTGTCAAAGTCAAGAGTGGGAAAATCATCAAATTACACACACACACACACAGAAAGAGAGTTGGACGGTGGACAGTGGACCGTGGAGTGAAGCAGCTTCATTTCGAACAGCCAAGCAGCAGTAGCAGATAGGAGCAGCAGTGAAGGTGCGAGAGCGCGACGGTGACGGCGAATCGAGCATTAGGGGGCCGGCGGCGAGGCAGGCGATGGTGGCGGCCGGCGGCGAGCGGAAAGGCGAGAGGGGCGATGGTGGCCGGAGCAAGGGAAGAGATCAGGCGAGGGTTGAGATTCGTGACTTGTGCGACTGAGTTAGGATTCACGTGCTGGGATTTTGATTTAGGGATTTTGGACATGAAATCCAGATGCAGATCCAACGGTTTACATAAAACCACACAGGCAGATCCAACGGCCAGACTTCGTGCGCCTTAGTGAGTGCCTCCACCGCCGCTTCGCGCCTTGCGCCTTGGCGCCTAGGCGCACTCCTTATTGAACGCGCTGTGCCTAGGCCTAGGCGAGGTGCAATTTGTGAGCCTGGGTGCGCCTTGTGCCTAGGCGCGCTTTTAATAACATTGGGTAAATCAACGGTTTATAGGCGGGGGGGGGGGGGGGGGGCGCATCTGACACTGAAATCATATCATGCATAGTCTTAATTGGCTGTATTTTTAGTTGTTAAACTTAAGTTATTATCCTTTATTTATCGAAATAGTATAAGGTTTAATGACTCGCCTTGTTATTCATGTAAATTTCACTAGCTATACAGACAATTCCCATTTTATTAGTTGTTAGGGTCAAGTTGAGTTGGCCTATATTCGTTTATTACAACTTTAGAAAAATCAAATATCCCATTAATATTATTTTATTTACCGTGTGAAGTTATTCGTTTATTTTATTTACCTTGTGAAGTTATATTTATCATTTGTGTGATGTAGTTATTTTGTTGGTCAAGAAGTCTTAAAGAAAAGAGCTGGTTGGTACGTAATTTATTATAAGAACTGTATGAAATAAATATTGTAAGGATATTTTTGTTGTGATTATGGTATATACACTAAACAGTAAACTTTTAAATCACTTTTTTCCTTCTAAATTAAGTATGATTTTTTTTATTCAATACATAATAGTAATAATAAATTTGTTCATCTGTATACTAATATAGCTCTTGTTAATTTAACAAAATAAATAAAGACGTAGTAAAATAATTTGAAAATCTTTATTAATAGTAATATGTTTAGAGAATGCTTTTAGCGACACTTTTATGTTTAATACATTGATTTTTGTAAATCCTTTATTACATTGGACGTATGATCATATAATAATTAGGAAAAGATTAGGTTTAGTAGTCATACATACACATATATGTAAATAATTTTTACAAATCATATTATACATCGCCAACATAATTCAATTAGGAAATAAATTGGCGGTTTGGAGTGTATATATTGCACCACTGTCCTCATTACTCCTTCAAATCTTGAATACCTTCAAATCTTGAAAAATTAGGGGTTGAAACCCTAATTTGGAAAATTAGGAGTTCAGATTGTTATGTTATATATACCTTGTGTATATAATATGAGGGTAGTATAGATGTTTAAAAAGCACGTGAGAACAAAATAAGAAAAAGAAAGTATATTCTTTTAACGGGTCAACAAAGGACACGTTTAGTACCTTTTCAAAGTTGTTAGTTAAGGTCTGTTACATTTTGAAATTAGTGTCATTAACTGCAATTTTATCCTTACCTTATGGATATAGGTGTAACCCATCTATGTATCAATGGTATGATGTAGTCATTTTGCTGGTTGAGAGGTCCTTAAAAGGGAGAGCTGGTTTGTACATTATTCAATATGAGGACTATAAATACTAGTATATTTTCAACACATTTTCCCGTGTTTATGGTATGTATACTCAACTGTAAATTTACGTTAATTGTTATATAACTTGTTTTGAATCATTAAAGTTAAGTTCTAACTAGTGTTTTGATCATATAAGGCTTACTAATATAGTTGTTGTTAATTTTATAAAATTGATTAATCTTCGGAGTAATGATCTAATAAAGGATAATTTTTAGAAACCTTTATCAACACTTAGCAATTAATTCTCATAATTTTAGTTAATTGCATATGTACATCAACTTTTATCAATAAAAATGACAAGTACTTTATTTACCAAAAAAGATTGTAACAGAATTATATCATATGAATAACCTTTTTGCACTAATTATCGTAGAATTTTTTTTGAATAAAATTAATTTCACTCAACTGTTTCATTGTTTTATTTTATTTTGATCAACTATCGCGCCCTACTTTTGATTGAAACATAATGCATTTTTTAATCAACTATTACATTGTCTTTTTTATTATTCAATATCTCTTTTTATTCGTTTTTCAATATATGCATTTTTTTATATTAGAGAATGTTTTTAGCGACAATTTTATGGTTAATATATGAACTTTGTAAATTCTATTTTACATCGAAAACACGAGCATACGATAATTAGGAAACATAATCAGAAAAACAATGGGGGTTAGGAATCCCATATTACAAAAACATAGTAATTTCTAGGAATCCTATTTTAACATTGAAGCATAATTCAATAGTGGCGGTTAGGAGGGTCTACACACACCACTGCCCTCCTTACTCCTCACTTCAAATCTTGAAGTTTGCACTTGATTGAAAAAAGGACTTTTTGAAAAGAAAAAAAAAACTAATTGCAACATCCTTTTTCCCCTTATAAATCTCTTAAGTGTTTTGTTTTATTAAATATATGAAATCTTTTATCTTTATGTTAGAGAAGGATTTAAGAAATACAATCGTCAAAATCAAGTTCTAAGTAGTTTTTAGAGAATATAAGACTTTCTCATATAGCCCTTACCAATCCTACAAAATCAATTAAGTTCACTTCTAAAGACCTCATGAGAAATAACATTTGGAGACCTTTAGTGACACTAGCATGTATGTTATATAGCTTTAGACCATATTTAACTATTGAACTACCACTTTAATTTATCATTGAAGTTTTAAGAAATTTTAAGTATATCACTGCTTCTTTTGGTTGTGAGGTCTCCATCCAATAAATATTGCAGGTATTCAATTTACCAAAAAAATTGCAAGAGATTTAAAATATCTACATAACTTTTTACAATATATAAAGTCGATATCAAGCAAAGTAAATTGTATTCCACCGTAACATCATCCTCTTTTCTAAATCTCAATTTCTTTGTTTTTCATTATTTGGACTTTTATTTTTATATTAGAGAATTCTTTTATAGTCAAAATTGATTAGGTAGAGTTTTAGATTTGAATCAGTTTTCAAACTCTTTAAGTCTTACTATTATTGCAATTACTAATACATATTTACCTTTAGTGACACTTTTATGTGTGGTACACAGTTTTTAGAAGACCTATTTACACTAAAAACATCATATGCATGACGCGTTGCACGGAGAAACTATCATTGCATTTCATTGCGTTTTTTGCTTCCTATAAAATTAATTCTTTTAACGGGTCAGCGACGTAACGACACATCTGATACCTTTTCAAAGTTGTTGATTAAGATCTTTTATATTTTAAAATTAACATCATTAACTGTAATTTTATCCTAACCTTATGGACATAGGCGTAACCCATCTACATATCAATCGTATGATGTAGTCACTTTTTTGGTTGAGAGGTCTTTAAAAAGAAGAGTTGGTTTATACGTTATTCACTATGAGGACTATAAATACTAGTATATTATAATCACATTTTTTCCGTGATTATGGTATATATACTAAACTGTAAGTTTACGTTAATTGTTATATAACTTGTTTTGAATCATCAAAGTTAAGTTCTAACTAGTGTTTCGATCATATAAGGCTTACTAATATTGTTGTTGGTAATCGTACAAAATTGATTAATCTTTGGAGTAATGCCCTAATAAAAGATAATTTTTGGAAACCATTATCAACACTAATATGTTTGTATACAGTTTTCAATCTAATTTAACTATTAAACTTAGCAATTAATTCTCACGATTTAAGTTAATTGCGTTTGTACATCCACTTTTTATCAATAAAATTGGCCAGTACTTTATTTACTGAAAAGATTGTAACAAAATTATATTATAAGAATAACTTTTTTTGCACTAATTATCCTAGAATTGTTTTTAGAATAAAATAAAATTTAATGAACTGTTTCATCGTTTTTTTTTTTATTTTGATCAACTATCGCGCCCTACTTTGATTGAAACATAATGCATTTTTTAATCAACTATTACATTGTCTTTTTTATTATTCAATATCTCTTTTTATTCGTTTTTCAATATATGCATTTTTTATATTAGAGAATGCTTTTAGCGACACTTTTATGGTTAACACATGATTTTTGTAAATCCTGTTTTACATCGAAAACACGAGCATATGATAATTAGGAAACATAACCAGGAAAACAATGGGGGTTAGGAATCCCATATTACAAAAACATAGTAATTTCTAGGAATCCTATTTTAACATTGAAGACATAATTCAATAGTGGCGGTTAGGAGAGTCTATATATATATATATATATATGCACCACTGCCCTCCTTACTCCTCACTTCAAATCTTGAATACCCGCCATACACCCTGCTCTTTTCTACTAAATTTGCTTGCGCGTCCGTCAGCAGCTACCCACAATTCTTTCTTGAACCTGATTGTTTCTTGAATCAGTTTAATCAAGTACAGGGCAGAGAAGTTGAAGAAGAAAACAGAGGAGTAATAAGTTTATTCAAGAATGGAAAGAATACCGGCAGGGTTCCGATTTGATCCAACTAACGATGAGGTACTAATTTATCTTTCCTGCAAGGTCTCTGGTAATCCATTGCCCTGCGATGGCTGTGTAATGGAGGGTGACATATATGATGAGAAACAACTGCACCGGATTTTCAGTCAAATCAAAAGTAGAGGAGGAGGGCCAGAGTACTTCTTCACCCAGCTGAAGAAGAAGGGAAAGAAGGGGTGTAAGAGACTTGATCGCACCGTCGGCAACAACGGCAACTGGCATGCGACACAGACAAAGAAGATTCTTGGTGAAAGTGGTGCAAACGTGGTTGGGTTCTTGAAATCTTTTGTCTTCAAAGGAGATGAAGAGGGCCACTGGAACATGGACGAGTTTTCGCTCAGCAGCAAGAACGACTATGTGCTTTGCCGAATCAAGAACAAGAAGAAAAGAAAATTTGGTGACTGGTGTGATGATAATGGTGAGGCTGCCGTGCCTGTGCCTGATCTTGAACCCGTCACCAAAGCTGCCAAGCACGACCGATTCCTTACCGCCTCCACCTCCTATTACTTGAATAACTCGAGGCAAGAAGATGCGCCTTTGATCTCCGCTGCCAGTTGCAGTATTCTGCCGCCACCCATCCCTTCTGGACCGTCACTCACTGACTGTGGTACTGATATGGGGAAGGATGACAATGCCGTATGGGATGACATCCAGAACCCATTAGCCATGGAAGGAGGAGCATTCGATTTGTTGAGATCAGACATCCTGGCCGCTGAACAAAATCTATGCACCAACAATGCTATGCCTCTTGCAGCTGTAGAAGCAGCAGCTTTGCCAGATGTTAATGCTTCTAATGCAGCAGCTATGGCTGATCTTATGGCTGATCTGGATGGTTTTGACGCGGCAGCTCTTGCTGATCTAAGCTTTCTTGACACATTGATTGGTACTCCAGATATTGCTGACGATAATTATAGTGGCGAGTTGTTCGACTCGAACAATTTTCAGTGGTAGAAAATGTATCTAACAACTGCATTGTGAACAATTTTCAGTGGTTGAATTAAATTTCTGTCAATTATAATACTCGGATTAGATAAAAAAAAAATTCTCAATGTTGCTACGTGAATTCAGTTTCTTTACTTGTTATCTTTGAATTCGTGCTCGGTCTTTTCCAACTGTGAGGCGAAGGATATGGATTTCTCATTTCTTTACGTAGTTACATTCGAACAATCAGGTGCAGGGAGGTCAGCATAGTGCAGTATGAATAAAGTTTTCTACTTTTGTGTGGTCTGCAACATTAGCCTAACTGATTAAGAGCATTTTGGCTTTTTAATTAAGAGCGCTTTTATACAATCCAGAGGAATATAACCTGCAAAATCTGTGAATTTCTGCATATAAGCTTAGGTGTTGTGGAACTAAACAGTATCAGGTTTACTTGCTTTTGTCAATGGTCCGAACTACTGATGATTCATCGAGCTTTTCCAGAGAAATTATGCCAATGGGGCACCAGCAGATTATCTACTCAGTGTCCAGATTATCTACAGCTTGGTGCTTGTGTTGTGGATCCACGTTTTGCTTATTCACGATTCTAACAAATTAGGTTCTCTAATGCCAAGAGCACCTGCAGGTTATCTTTTCAATTTTGTTTGTTGGGTTCCTGTTTGCTAACTTTAGCACCTAATAATAGTTTGGTTTAGATCTGAAATGTGCTGCAAGAAAATTGATCGAGACCTGGAAGTTCAACTTCATTATAGTAGGATAAGTTACTGTTTAATTCTGGGGCCTAGAAGAGGAGTTGAGAAATTGCCAAATGCTAAATTGCCAAAAAGGAAGTATATAATGGTACATCAGTTACTCCCAGTTCTCGTCCGATTATCTACATTCAATGTGACTTGATGGAGCAATGTATGATAGCAACTCCCTGCGATGGCCAGTGGAGGTAATTCAATCAGAGACCAATAAACAAAATCAACCTACAATCCTCCAGCAGGGCTAGCGGATGCATTTTCACCTCAAAGTCATTTACTTGTCTAGTTGGCTTGGCAGTTGTAATAACACTAGTGCATCGGACTGTTGCCGAACCATGAATTTGAGTTTAATGTTTTGCTTTTCATATGGTAGCACTAGTGTAGTGAGTTCCCGGGATTTAGACTTACCCAAGATACTTCAGATTTTTTACGATCTAAGAGATATAGGACAACTGTCGGAGATTAAAGATCATTGAAAATTCTCAGTCCTTCAATGTGCAGTATCGTGCCATCGATCAATTCTCTGATTCTCGGTTCTTGTATTCAAACTGTATATTGCTTTGCTATGTTAGATTTGTTTAGCTGTTGCTCAATCAGGTTTGATGCTTGTATCTGGTTCTTGTTTCTCTTTGTTATTTGTGCTATTTCTTGTCTATAGATGTCTTCTGTTAGGTCTCAAGCTTATGTACTCTATTTTTTTTCCCTGATTAAAAACCTATATACTTGTACTCTTTGCCATGTAACTGGAAGAGATGCATGTATTAACTGCAATAATGTTCTGTGAAGCGAGCGACTTTCGTTCATTGCATGTCTCCATGAAGCTGGAGGCATTTGCCTCAAGCCATGACATACATTGCTTAGGTTTACAGAGTAAACATGAAATAGCATTCATAGAAGCTCTCCGGTAAGCAGAACACAAAAGATGCCATTAGGTATGATTTAGCGAGGCAATATGTGTCAGCAATCTATATGAAAGAATCAAAGAAATTCAATTCAATTACGGGCAAGGTGGGTGATAATCATCATCTAAAAAGAAAACATAGCACTGAATTCTTCATGGAGCAGGCTGCGTTTTACTTGACTCTATCCACGAGAAGTACTAATTTGCAGCTTATTTGGTCAAAATGGGACGGATATCCCAAGCTCTATATTTTAGGTAGTGCAACATACAACTAATTTCGATCCTTAGCTATGAAATATAAACTTTTCTGTCACTATCATGTCGGCATAAAGACGAGCCTGAACTAGAGGAGTTCCAGATCTCAGGCGTGGCACATTTTGTGAAACAAGCAGATCAGGAGTTCTTGCTACTTTAAAAAAACAAGAGCTCAAAAAAAAAAAAAAAATTCCCGTGCTCTTAACGAGCATGACCTAAGCTGGATCACGACCATACCCGATAAACAAACGCAAATCCAAGGATGCTAAAGGAGATGAGAACTCGTCTCATTTACAGTCTTACTGTTATCAACCAATGTTACTTCATTTTGCATCAGATACTGGTTTATTACTGCAGATCTATTTGGATAGATATACTCTTTGGGGGTTTTTTCTTTTTTTTTGGGATCCGTGTTCCTTTTTCACTTTGGGTCGCCAAAGCACATAAGAACCGGCGGGAGAGAGAATTTTTGTTGATCTTCCAGCAGGCTCCTCGAAAAATCCTTCATTGTTCATGTAGGCGTAACTTCTTAGTAAGTTACTTTTTTAGAATCAACAGCACCATCAAAAACATCCTTGTACAGTAGTACCATGCCATGTTTCCTCAACTGCCTATAAACCTTGTTTATCCTTTTTCATCAACTTGGTGGAAAACTGTGTGGCTACGTAGCCCTCCTGTGTATGGCTTCCCTTGTTCTTAAAGAGATGTCATTCTTTTGTTTTCACTAGCTCTTTACTATCCGAAAACCGGCAGTCTTCGCAGAGATATCCATATGGCAAAGAGGGATACTTGTGCTCTTTTTCTTATTTCCTTCAGCATTTTGTATGCCCCCACCCCCAACCAAACTGTGAAACTAATTGTGTGAGCTTCTTGGGCCTTGGATCCTCTCCGGTGCATTGGAGATCCAGGACAACTGATAACTTTGATAACCTGGTCTTCAATTTCTTCTGGCTATAAACTCTGCATTGGACCCACTACTCACTTATTTTCTCAATACACAGTCACAACAGTACACGTGCGAGCTTGATGAAATTCATCAGGCTCGCAGATTTCCCTCTAAAGTTGCATAATCCAGTAGATTAGGCCGACTATCAAAGATCTCATGAATAAGGAGCTTTGCAAGAACCTTCTGTCGAAGCATTGTGGATTAATCGCACGTAACGAACAAGTGGTCTATTGTTTGTTGATATTGGGAGGAAAGCAGACATGTAGTCCCATTCACTGACCAAGCTTATCTCTTGTCTTTATGCATCATCCAAGTGTTAGTGTCGCTCAAGCAGATGCAGCAAAAACATGAGTATAAAATGGAAAAGAATAATTATAAGGACTGCAATATAAAAGGATAATGGCAAAATATCTCGACACATGGGGCGTGCAAACTTCTTCGTACTATGAGAATATCGATACAACTACAAGAGACCGCTCAAGAGTTTAATCCAAAAACTCGAGATCCTTATCCAACTGGATATCCTTGTACACCCCACTCAATATTATCTCTCAATGAAGAAGGAGGTTACTCAAACTCTCTCTTGCTCACTCATACTTTTGGGATGATCATGGCAATTGATGAAAGGCCTTATTTATAGGCACTTTCTAATTGCACATATGTGTTAGGTGTGCCACCAAAACAAGAGTGATTTTGACTCCAAAAGTCTATAGTCATTTTTGCTATAGTATTGTTGGTCGGTTTCCCATGTCAACAATTCAAAATTGGTGAATTGTTGAATACTATGCATGTGGTGGCTAATGTTCACTAACACAACACAAAGGATCATAGCCACGTGAGTAATATTACACTACTTTCCACCAAGACACGTGAGGTTCTTTCAACCTTGGAGCATTCGGGTTAGACTTAACTGAAAAGGTCCCCTTTGTTGATAGATCTAGCCATATATATGGATCCGCAGAGTGCATTTCACCCTAAGGGAAAGGCAATAACATTGTAGTTGCCGGACCAGATGGACATTTGATGTCCCTCTCGTTTAAGCTAGATTTTGCGTGTTCCAACAATTAAGCAAAATATGGAAGTACTAGACATTTGCCTCATATTAGTGGCTATATATAGTAAAGGCGACTCCTCAACATGGACACTCAAACTCCTTGTACGACCTCCTAGCATAGCATTGAACAGAATTCTGATTGGGGGTCGAGAGTCGAGTTCTGATTGGGCTCTAGATAAAACTCACACTTCATAAGATGACGTTTCGGCATCACTAATCGAGTTCTATGGATGGCAGTATCTAGTTGGTTAGTCTGGAGGTGACGTCTTATGAAGGGTATGCAAATTGCAACGGCATCACATTTTATCTACTGAGTTTTATATGAACTTTTTTTATTTGATCCAATCTCCTCGACTTCACCTTTGTGCTAATGAGTTCATTTTGTTATGTCTAAAAATTATGTGACACTATTGTGTCACATAATTTTCATATGTGAATTCCAACAGCATTTTTTGTGAAAGATTTAAGAAGAGAAAATTGGATATTTTCTCCTCAATTTAGACTCTTGATTTATGTTATTATTATGCTTGATGCATGATCTCTGCATGATTGTGTTAATTAATTAATTCCTCTTTAGTCTTTTCAAGATCTAACAAGTTCCTCATTAGTCTATTTCAAGATCCATCGTTTAAGAGTCTCAAATAGTGTTCACATTCTCTGTTATGCTCATTCACTTTGAGAAACTTGGTGTTTTCATTTCTAGTTGAACAAACTTCATTGGAGTCAACTGAATTATAGGCTATTGATTGCTTGATTATGTCGGAGCCAAATGCATATAGATCGAGCAATGGAAGTGACTGATATGGGAGTCATTGATGTTACAAATTGCACTGTGTTTCATCTTTTGAACAACTATATATGTATGCCTTTTGCCCTCCTAAAAAGTGTTGATAGTGAAAATGATTCTAGTTAACATAAATTGTACAGCAACTTAATAATTTATTATATGGCAAGGCTCTTGCAGCAACTTGATGATTTTTATGACTTGTTAATAAAGTTGAGTAAGTACATTATTTTGTCAACAAGTTAGATGATTTGGCTATAAATCTTTTATTGAGTTGATTTGTATTCAACAATTATTAAAAAAAATTGCATCTCTTTAGCAGCGGTCAAATGTGCGCTGCCACAAGTTTTGCATTATGTAAATTAAAAATAAATGAATTATATTAAAATGCTACAACAGCGGTGCGAATCCGCTTCCATAATTTTGAAAATTTAATTTAGCGGGCTACTATGGCAGCGGTCCATGACCGCTGCCATAAAAGGGCCGCTGCTATAGAAGTGCTTTTAAGCGCGGCTTTTGGAAACAATATAGCAGCGGTTGACCATTAAAGGCCAATGACCGATGTTGTATGTCTATGGCAGAGATGCTTACTGTAACGCCCCGAATTTTTTTTGGAACGTTAATACCAAATAAACAAAGTCAGAAAATCTCAAAATAGCAAAAAGTCTCCCATTTGAGTATTCAGAGCATCTAAGAATAAGTCTCCAAGAAACATCAATAAATGCCACTCCGGCTTAAAACAATTACATTGATCTCAATTACTCCTACACAAGCTTCAAAATAAAATCTAAAGCAAAATCTATTAAAAAATAAATATAAAAAGAAAATCCTTCCTTAAAAGCCTTCTTAATTAGCCATGCCTTATAATCCTTTGCACAGCTCCGAACACTGGCTGACAACCTGAAAGTAAGGGGGTGAGCACTAAGCCCAGTAAAGATAATCCAACACACCCACCCACAGAGTACAAAGCACGCTATATCGATAATAATACTTGGAAATGATAAAGTACGATACCAAGGTACATGGCGAATATAAAAACCAATGCACTAATTTTCAATTCAGAAATCAAATTAGAAACAAGGTCAAATAGCTTGTAACAACGGACAATACAATATTAAGTTCGAAACGTTTCCATAAGTTCTGATAATGATATCTTATGTTTCAAAAAGACTCTAGTGAATTCAATAATACTTAAGATAAGTTCAAAAATATCTTCAAATAGATCAGTTATCAAAATCTAAATGTTCAATCAGAACAAAGACGAAGACCATGGGAGCCATTCAGAAATGTATCACGCGTGCCATCACTGACACGTGACACAGGGTTCAGAAATTAAGATCGCGATCTCCAACTCATCCCGCTGAGCTAGCCCACGTTCCAATCCATGTGGGTAAGTCGGAAATAGATAAGTCACATACACTGTGACATGGCTTGCCAGATTATAAAAACATATACCAAATCAACTTAGTAAACACCAAAAGTTTGAAGCAGACTAAGTCATTTTCGTTCACGCGATTCTATGCAGAATAGTTTTATTTAAGGGCTAAATTCAACAATGAAATCAACAAATTCTAAGAAAACACAAAGCCTAAAAGTTAAAGAGGACTCGTTGCTGATTTTGTAATGTCTAAGTTCATCAAAAACCGATAAGAAACGAATAAGATGGAACAAGTCAAAGCAAGCTGATTTGCAGTGTCAAACAACAACTTTTACACCGATGAATAACTTTCAAACTGAATTGGATCAGAAAATAGATAGATTCTGATAAAACACAAAACTAAGAAGTTTAAGAGGACTCTTTAAGGTTTCCAGATTGTCTAGAATCATGAAAAACCAATGAGAAACAAAGGAGATAGAACAAATCGAAATGGGCTGATTTACAGTGTCAAAAACAGAAAAGTCTGCACTGATAAATAATTTTCGAACTCAATTTTGACCAAGAACCAAATGGATTCTTATAAAACCTTAAAACACAAAGTTGAAGAAGACTCTACAAGGATTTCAGAATGTCCAAGATCATTAAAAACCAATGAGAAACAAATAAGATACAGTAAATCGAAATTGGCTGACCTGAATTGGCAGAAATATAAGCATAACAATGTTTAGGTATATTTTCTGAATATTGATCACTTGGAATTTCGATCATCCCAAAACTAAAAAGTTGTAGTACACTGCTTGAGGTTTTCAAAAAGTGTAAAAATACTGAAATTGGACAAGGAATGAAAAAGATACGGACTCTTGAACGTGCTACAAAGATTTACAACAAAAAGATCACGAATCTAAGTCAATAATCGAAAGTACAAAGAACTATTTAGCGTAAGGATCAAGAATGTAATTAGGGTTCTAAAGAATCAATAGATCTCTTTAAAGAATCAATCAGTTGATGAACGGATCGATAATCAGAATTCGGATGGGGTAAATGTGTGAGAAAACCCTTACCTCAATTGCGTAAATCAACTCCAAGTCTTGATCTCTTCAAACCAATTATATCAAAAACCCTCAATGTAATGACCAAAATCTGAAGAGTATTCTTCCTAAAGATTCTTTGGAGACTCTTCTGAAGTTTGTGTGCTCCTAAGAATTATATTGCACATAAGTCATTAACCTAAAAGGAATGTAATTATATTCCTAACACAATAAGAATTGCAAAATACCCATTATGTCCAAAATTCTCTAACTTTATAAATGGGTCAAACTAAAGCCCAAATTTAATTGGGTCATCTAATCCTAATAGTATAACTCACTTTCTAGCAAGAAAATTTTAAATTGATTTTTAGGCTCACTATTTAATTCAAACTCACAATACATTCTAATTCATACTTACACAAGTATCCTGATAAAAAAATAAATAAAGAAAAATCTGGGGCGTTACACTTACAACAGTGGCCGGTGGCGGCTGGGAAATCCTTTGGGTAGCGGTTTTTGACTGCTGCTTTAGCCACAATTTCTTGTTGTGAGCTAGATTTCACGATAACCTAAAAATAGTTTCTAACAGTTGTACTCCCTCTGTCGCTAAAAAGTGATCCATTTAATTTTGCACGTATATTAAGGATTTATGTTATATATTGTGTGTCTTTCTCATTTTACCCTTTAGAGAGAGGGGAGAAGAGACTGGGTCATGAGAGAGAAAATTAGTTGGTAGAGTGTTAAATGTATAGAGATAAATAGAATAAAAAAAGTGTGAAGTGGTGGGCCAGGAGAGAGAAAATGAGTTGGTAGAGAATTAAATGTGGTGAGAGAAATAGAATAAAAAAGTATAAAAAGGATAAATATGTAAAAAAAAAAAAAACTTACAGAATCTTTTCTAATTTGAAAGTGATCAATTTTTGTGGGACGATCCAAAAAAGAAATATGATCAGTTTTTTAGGGATGGATGAGTATTTAAAAGGGATAAATTTTTTTGGTAAAAAGATTTATGAAACAGAAAATGAGACTTCATTAAAGCTGTTTTTTTGTTTGTTGATAATTGTACTTAAGAAATACAGAGTAGGTTATATAAATCATACAATGATTCAGCTTTGGTGTTTGCAAATATCAGGTATAATGCTAACATAATTTAAGAAGTATTACATTTTACATGAAGGGGTGAAACTTTTCTACATGTGATGAGCGTACGTCTCTTGGGTGTTTTTGAGCTACTACTTTCATCGAAGTCTCTGCTTGTGGGTATCAAATGGAAGACAAGCAAATAACAGATCAATAATAAAATATAGCAATAGCATGTTATGACTTTTTCAGGACATAATGTTTAGTGACAACCAAACTAATGCCTTTACCTGTATATTTCTATGTTAGTTTGTAAGTAGTTGTACATTGAAAAATATCTATACTCATTATTTTCTAATTTTTGACACATGGCTTTAGTTTAAGAAATAACAAATAAAAGGATTAATTACAGCCATATCCCTGAGATTTTGGTGAAATTACACGTGTATCCATAAATTTAAGAAATAGACACTTAAATCCTTTGACCTAACAGAATATAAGAATACATAACGGTTCGGAAGAAATGACCGTATTGCCATGACTCCAGATGTAATTTCTTGAAATACCACCTATCTCAATCCAAACGACTCTTCCTATTACTAAGGATCCACATGCCACCATGGTACCACCTTCACCTGCAAGACCCTTTAAGATCTCACCTATGTTCAGATCTTATGTAAAGACAATATTTTCATGAAATATGTATTGATGGTGCACAATTAACTAAAGCCGACAGAATAAAAAATACAACCAAGAGGGTCAAGGGTGTTACAGTGGATTGCGGCGGTGGCTTGAGACGGTGGGTCGTTAGGGTAGGTGGTGTTGGGATGGTGCGCAGATGGTGTTGAGGTGTGACGATGGTGTGATGGTGGTCGAGGTGGCTTGAAGCGGTGAATCGTGGCAGTGGGTCGTCGTGGTATGTGGTGTTGGGATGGTGCAAGTGGTGTTGAGGTGTGACGGTGGTGCGATTGGGGTCGCAGCGGTGTGTCGTGGTGGCTTGTAGAGGCATAGGCTTGTGGTGGGGCATCACGGCAGTAGCTCGCGGCGCTGGTGTTGAGGGAAGATTGGGGTTACAGCTAAGGAAGATGGATTTGAGGGAAGATTGAGTGGGGCTGTTGCGGCGACAGGGGTGAAGGGGGCTACCGTGAGTCGTTGAGGCTGCGGTAGGGTAAACGACGCTGCCGTGAGTTATCAAGGGGGCCGGCGGTAGGGGTGAAGGGGGCTACCGACGGCAGGGTAGGGAAGGGAGGCTGTTTGAAACCCTAATCTTAAATTAGGCTTTGGCAACCCTTGAAACCCTAATTTGAAAATCCTAATCCTAAATTAGATGTTGAAAACCTTAAGTTTCAAGAACATTAGGATTTCAAATCCTAATTTTCAAATTAGGGTTTGAAAACCCTAATTGAAAATATACAGTAAAAGGGCACTATTATTATTTTAAAAATATGTATTGATGACATCATGAACATAGTATATTTCTTGAACAGATACATAACGAATGGATACAAGTGTTACCTTTTAACGTTTGTGGTCACAGTATATTACCTTTTAAAACTTAATGTCATTGACTATAATTTCACCATAACCTCCGGGACACTGCTGTTAAAGGAATTTTTTTAAGATTTACATATAAAGTTATGGCTTTGGTCAACAACCTAAAATCAGTTTATAAAGTTTTCCTTTAAGAGAGGAAAGTTTGCATGTGATTACTGGCTTTTGTGAAGCAAGTGACTAAGTGACTTGTAGCTAATTTTATTTTGCTGAGTGTGTCTATGAAATAAATTACAATATTTGATAGAATTTTAAAAATAGAAAATGAAAATCCTTATTTCATTAGTTAAATTCTATGATAAATAAATGGCTAAGACATGTCGGGGTACATACCGTGATGGTTATAATGATTTTTTAAGCCATGCATGAACATAGCTGATCTTAATAAAGACATAAAGAATCTTAATATGTTTTTAATATTAAAGCTATTTTAACATGTTTCATGCATGTACGTGTAGTGAGTGTATCGCATGTATGTATTTACTGTTCCTTGACTTAGCTTTGCAAGATTGGATCTTTGGGGATATTTAGGTTTATGTGATTGAGCTTGAAAAGTAAAAGAAAAAAGCTATATGAAATTTTAGAGAACCATATCTTTACCGTTTTAAATTTTTTAAGATTCTCAAAAGTCTTTTTGTTTTGGAAATAGGATGGTGAAAAACTTGTGTGCTCAAACTGTAAAGTCTACGTTTAATGGAAAGAGCACCGGTGCAATTTTTATCATGTCATAAAACCAGCTTAGTCAATTTTTGTAATTGTTTAAGGAAAAGCAAATGATAGAGTGCTTGAATTTTTTAACATGCATGGTGTTGCCAAAGTCTTGTGATTGAAATTATACTTTGCTTATTAAAACTTACCTTTGGAGGACTCACCTTAGGGATAATGGTCATGAGGCCGTGACTACAGGAACCATGGGCCATTCTCTTTTCTCATAAGAATCATGATTTAACATCTCATCGGTGGCTTTCCAAGTATTTTGAATTAATCATATTAATTTATCAAAATAACGGGGATTTTGGAATATTTTAATAAAATAAATGTTCTTTATAGAATTATGATTATATTGCATGTTTATTTGTATGGTCTTTACTTATATGTAAATGATGAAATGAGTTGTGAATGCAATGTTGATTTATGGAGTATATAATATGCTTTACTATTCGGCAGTATTGAGAACGATCGATCGTCATAATTTCTTAAGTTACTATACTTTGAAGCTTACTTATGTAGCCCAATAAATGGATTATAATAGGTCACATACATATATAAGACTATAAAGTGCGATATAGATTTGTCTTGAAGCTACTAAGTCTCAAAACTTAGTGTTTTTTGCTCTAGTATCAAATTCATACACTATTATTTTATATTTACACAATATACTGTCATGTATGTGTATTATATGTTTAGCGAACCGTCTTTAAAAATTTTCCATAATGAAAGATTTTAAGGAGTCATCATCTTATTAATTTAAAAGAAGGAAAATAAAAAAACCTAGAAGTGACTCTAAAAATGTCCAAAAGACAACTAATCTGTTGAAATAAGAAACTGGGTCCGGGACTAAGTTTTATGACGGGAAGGTGTTAGGCACCCTTATACCTTTTGGGTCCCTACTTAATTTCTATTTACTTTTGGCCTTTTTAACATGTAAATATGTAATAAAACTAACATGAGTTTATTTTTGGATTATTGGCTTAAACTCAACATTGGGGTCGAATGGTCTACCCTATGCGGTCAGACTAACCGGTATCAAAACTATTGTAGTTCGAGTCTTATCTTACGGGAGATGGGAGCTGATCCGTTGATAACGCTAGTAAAATAGGAAAAGTTGACAACGTAATCTGGCCGTCCACGCACGATTTGTGGACAGTCCAGATTTTTTTTTTTTTTATGTTTTTTAAGTCCGTCCGCCACATAATGTGGCGGACAGTTTTTTTGACAAAAATGCCCTCAACCAGTACAGTAGAGTGCTTATCTGCTACATAATGTGGCGGACAAATAAGGCAGTAGGCTTCGCTTTTTCTCTCTTCCTTCTTTCATTAATATGGTATGACTTTTTCTCTTTGTCATCAATGTGTCTGCTAGCGGACTAGTCTTCTCTTTCTCTCTCCCTTCTCTCATCGTGACTCTCTCTTTCTCTTCTTACATTGATATCCTGATGAACAAATGTTCATGAAGTTTGCTGGCAACAGATTGTCATTGGTGAAAAGGACTCCAAAACTAGCACATCCACATGGAACCATTCATGAAATTTGTTGGCAACAAATTGCCATTTTGTTTTAAGGTCTTTCTCAAGGTGAATACGGTCACAATTTCTGGAACTGAAACCAACATCATCTCCGCTCACTGTTTCAGCTACTGCTGTTGCTGCTAAAGTTGATACTTCTGTTGTTGCTGAAGTTGATACTTCTGTTGTTGTTGAAGGAAGTGAAAAATTGCTGGCGTTGTTTGTTGGACAAATTGAAGGGGGGTTTTACCACTTGAACTTGTTTCCATCAATGGAAATCCCAGAGTCAGAGTACTTATAACATTTGAACCAGTTTCTTCAATTGGGTTTTTATGACCATTAGTCAAAAGAAGCTGAAGGGGTTTTTGCAATCTTGGTTCTCTAGTTTCAAGCAGACTGACAACCCTATGACAACTATTTACTGCTGCTTTATTAGCTTTTTCAACCTCCTCCATTTCTATCACCCTATATCAAAAACGAAAAGATAAAAACCCATGACAACCCAAAATTTTCAAACCCATGACAACCTAATCAAAGCACACCATAACTATTTGAAGTCTCTTGGATTCTAACTACTAGTACATAAACAAATAAAACAAAAACCCAAAGGGTAAAAAACCCATCTTGACGAGAAGAAAGAACCAAAAGGCAGGGGCTTTCAACTTGAATTTGAAGAAAATTCAACTCACAGAAAGAGGGAATCAACAAAAAGATCAAATTCAAATGGGTTTCGTGAAAATCAGTCAGAAAAAGAAAAACCCAGATATAAATAAACATGTAAACAACAACCTCAATCAAGAAAACCAAGAGGAAGAAAATAAATCAAAGGTCTTAAAAAAGTGGTGAGAGAAAAGAAAGAGAAAGAGAAACATGTCAGAATAATGACGAGGAAGAGGGAGAGAGAGAGAGAGAGAGTAAGGAGAGAGCCCAATCATCTGCTACATTATGTAGCGGATGGGCATTGTAGTATCATGCGCCTCCTTTAAGCTCGAGAGTATTTTTGTCAAAAAATTGTCCGCTACATTATGTGGCGGTGGACTTAAAAAAACGTAAAAAAAAAGATCTTGGCCGTCTACAAATCGCATGTGGACGGCCAGATCGCGTTGGCAACTTCTGAGGCGCTCACTAATGGTAATTTCACTATCGAGAGTGCATGGGAAGGGATATATAAGAACTAGAAAAAATGTTGATGTAGCGTGGAAGCTTTTATGGTTTACTGGGCACATTCTGAGGCGCTCACTAATATTATGGCTCTTATGCAAAGGTGGACTCAGAACTAGGGTAAAGCTTAAAGCTTGGAACGTGATCCAAGATGATAATTATGTGCTATTCTCTCGAGATAAAGAGAATGAACCATTTGTTTGCTCAATGTCCTTTGGCAAAAGAAATCTAGAAGCTTGCTTTTGAAAGATTGAAGGTGACAGTTCCATTGATGTAAAAGACAATTTAGAGGTAAAAGTTTTAGAGCAATGCTTGAAAATTGACAGAGGCTACAGTGGTTTATGGGATATGGTTGGAAAGGAACACAAGGATTTTTTAAAAGAACAAACTAATGCTCAAGGATGCATGTATGTGGTACAACAGTGGATCACGTACAAAGTCTATAGCTGAAAGAAGATTGCACATAATTGAATAAAAAGGACTTTTTTGACCCAAAAAAAAATTAATTGCAACATCCTTTTCCCCCCCTATAAATCTCTTATGTATTTTCTTTTATTAAATATATGAAATCTTTTATGTTTTTGTTAGAGAGGGATTTAAGAAATACAATCGTCAAAATAAAGTTCTGAGTAGTTTTTAGAGTATATACCCTTACCAATTCTACAAAATCAATTAACTTCACTTATAAAGACCTCGTGAGAAATAACATTTCAGCACGTTTGTTATATAGCTTTAGATCATATTTAACTATTGAAATACCACCTTATCATTGAAGTTTTAAATTTTTTAGGTATATCACTACATTTTTTGGTTGTGAGGTCTCCATCCAATAAAAATTGTCGGTATTCAATTTACCAATCGAGTTGTAAAAGATTTAAAATATATACATAACTTTTAGCAATATATAAAGTAGATATCAAGTAAAGCAAACTATATTCCAAAGTAACATCATCTTCTTTTCTAAATCTCAATTTTTTTTCATTATTTGGACTTTATTTTTGTATTACAGAATGCATCTATAGTCAAAATTGATAAGGTAGAGTTTTAGATTTGAATTAGTTTTCAAACTCTTTAAGTCTTACTAATATTGCAATTACTAATACATGGTTACCTTTAGTGACACTTTCATGTGCGCATGGTACATAGTGAAACCAATAAAATAAACTTTAAAAATAAACAAGTGATCACAACAAACTTAGAGAAAACTATGATGAACACTAAGATAGTTTCAAACACCAAACCAAAATCACAATCACAATATCTCAAATAAGCAAGCTAACCAATCTCAACAAAAGTATAAGACAATAATGTAAAGAGAGAAGAGTTTAGAGATACGCTTGAGATTTAGATGGTTCGACTCGAATTACCCTCAAGCCTACGTCTACCCTTTCAAGGAAGTCCCTTGAAAGACCCTAGAATCCACTAGAATGATCTTTCTTACGAGTTAAGATCGAACCTCTTACAATCCCTTGATGCTATGCCCACATCAAGAACAAGCTTTGACAATCCCAAAGCTCCAAAGCTTGACAACCCCAAGCTTTGATACAAGAAACTTTAGATGAAAAATTGTGAATAAGATTCACTCACAAAAAGTAGATGAGTACAAGTTTAAGCTCTAGAACAAGAGAGATGTGTGTATGATGACTTATAAAAGTATATATCTCTCAAATGCAAGCACTCTTAAAATTAGATGAGAAAATAATGAAAATTAAGAGAGATTGAACAATTGCTTTAAGCTTTGAGTTTATGCAAGATAGAGGGCTTTGAATGCAATTGATGAATCAAAACTATGCCCAAAATGAGTTAATATAGTTGTGGGAATTAATATGACTGTTTGGAGTAGGTAGGACATTAAATGCGCCAAACGATAAACGCAGTCGACTGACGGTATTGCACCATTGCAGTCGACTGTATTCCCAAAGTAGCCGTTGGAAATTTAAAATTTTCAATTGCAGTCGATTGTATTCCAATGCAGTCAACTGTAATAGGCTACTGGAAGTCACTGCAGTCGACTGTAATATCTCACTGCCTAACTTGCAGTCGACTGTAATATCTCACTGCCCAACTTGCAGTCGACTGTATTCCTGAAAATGCAGTTTTCCCTATTTTTCAAATAATGAAAAAGTTTATGCATGCAAGGAATTGGTACGATCAACTCTCTAGGTCACAATCTGTGACCTAGAGAGTTGATTGTACCGATTCTTGAAAATGCGTTTACTTTTTCAAATAATGAAAAAGTAAACGCAGTCGACTGACTGTATTGCACCTATGGGCAAATTCTAGGTCACAGTCATCGATACGATCAACTCTCTCTATGTCTAGTTACAAAAAAAAGAAATAAAGCATTGTAAGAATCAATCGAAGTATTCCATCTTTGATTCGTTCCGTTGAGTGTCTTTGATCGATTTGCTCGACTAATTGTCGATTTGCATGAGAATGAGATTGTACCTATTGCTTCATCAATTCAATGCATGTCAGACGACATTATCATCAATGTTAGTTATCATCAAAATCAAATATAATCTTAGTTTAAATAAACGTAGAGTTAACACATAGTTTTTATAAGACCTATTTATATTAAAAACATCATATGCATGATGTGTTGCACGGAGAAACTATCATTGCATTTCATTGCATTTTTTGCTTCCTGTAAAATTAATTAATCTAAAAAATAAGGACTTCATCCAAAAAAAAAAAATTTGGAGATTTTTAGAGATAGCAGTATATTTATGGCGTTTATCCTTTTTTAACAATTAAAATGATTAATAAACGTTTTGCCTTCGGTAATGGTAAAGATCCTTATCCCACAAATAGATATGAGAACCAACAAATAGCAAAACAAGAAACAAAGAAGATCAAACATAAACTTCTGAGGGGAATGGACGATGAGAACTGTTCTTGTCAATTTATAGCTTTTATATCCTATAAATGCCTTACCGGTGCTCTTTTATGGATACTTATTTTATCCCAAATTAATATGATCTTTAAGTACCAAATTTGTTCAGGTAGGTAAATCAACAGTTTATAGGCGGGGGGGGGGGGGGGGGCGGCGCATCTGACACTGAAATCATATCATGCGTAGTCTTAATTGGCTGTATTTTTAGTTGTTAAACTTAAGTTATTATCCTTGATTTATCGAAACAGTATAAGGTTTAAGGACTCGCCTTGTTATTCATGTAAATTTCACTAGCTATACATACAATTCCCATTTTATTAGTTGTTAGGGTCAAGTTGAGTTGGCCTATATTCGTTTATTACAACTTTAGAAAAATCAAATATCCCATTAATATTATTTTATTTACCTTGTGAAGTTATTCGTTTATTTTATTTACCTTGAGAAGTTATATGCATCAACTATCTCTTAAGTGGCACGTGTAACTTTCTCTTATATAATTCTTTTCTATTTATCATTTGTGTGATGTAGTTACTTTGTTGGTCAAGAAGTCTTAAAGAAAAGAGCTGGTTGGTACATAATTTATTATAAGAACTGCATAAAATACATATTGTAAGGATATTTTTGTTGTGATTATGGTATATACACTAAACAGTAAACTTTTAAATCACTTTTTTCCTTCTAAATTATGTATGATTTTTTTATTCAATATATAATAGTAATAATAAATTTGTTCATTTGTATACTAATATTGCTCTTGTTAATTTAACAAAATAAATAAAGACGTAGTAAAATAATTTGAAAATCTTTATTAATAGTAATATGTTTAGAGAATGTTTTTTGCGACACTTTTATGTTTAATACATTGATTTTTGTAAATCCTTTATTACATTGGACGTATGATCATATAATAATTAGGAAAAGATTGGGTTTAGTAGTCATACATACACATATATGTATATAATTTTTACAAATCATATTATACATCGCCAACATAATTCAATTAGGAAATAAATTGGTGGTTAGGAGTGTATATATTGCACCACTGTCCTCATTACTCCTTCAAATCTTGAATACCTTCAAATCTTGAAAAATTAGGGGTTGAAACCCTAATTTGGAAAATTAGGAGTTCAGATTGTTATGTTATATATACCTTGTGTATACAATATGAGGGTAGTATAGATGTTTAAAAAGCACGTAAGAACAAAATGAGAAAAGAAAGTATATTCTTTTAACGAGTCAACAAAGGACACGTTTAGTACCGTTTCAAAGTTGTTAGTTAAGGTCTGTAACATTTTGAAATTAGTGTCATTAACTGCAATTTTATCCTTACCTTATGGATATAGGCGTAACCCATTTATGTATCAATAGTATGATGTAGTCATTTTGCTGGTTGAGAGGTCCTTAAAAGGGAGAGCTGGTTTGTACATTATTCAATATGAGGACTATAAATACTAGTATATTTTCAACACATTTTCCCGTGTTTATGGTATGTATACTCAACTGTAAATTTACGTTAATTGTTATATAACTTGTTTTGAATCATTAAAGTTAAGTTCTAACTAGTGTTTTGATCATATAAGGCTTACTAATATAGTTGTTGTTAATTTTATAAAATTGATTAATCTTCGCAGTAATGATCTAATAAAGGATAATTTTTAGAAACCTTTATCAACACTTAGCAATTAATTCTCACAATTTTAGTTAATTGCATATGTACATCAACTTTTATCAATAAAAATGACAAGTACTTTATTTACCAAAAAAGATTGTAACAGAATTATATCATATGAATAACCTTTTTGCACTAATTATCGTAGAATTTTTTTTTAATAAAATTAATTTCACTCAACTGTTTCATTGTTTTATTTTATTTTATTTTGATCAACTATCGCGCCCTACTTTTGATTGAAACATAATGCATTTTTTAATCAACTATTACATTGTCTTTTTTATTATTCAATATCTCTTTTTATTTGTTTTTCAATATATGCATTTTTTTATATTAGAGAATGTTTTTAGCGACAATTTTATGGTTAATACATTAACTTTGTAAATCCTATTTTACATCGAAAACACGAGCATACGATAATTAGGAAAACAATGGGGGTTAGGAATCCCATATTACAAAAACATAGTAATTTCTAGGAATCCTATTTTAACATTGAAGACATAATTCAATAGTGGCGGTTAGGAGGGTCTATACACACACACACACACACCACTGCCCTCCTTACTCCTCACTTCAAATCTTGAAGTTTGCACTTGATTGAAAAAAGGACTTTTTGAAAAGAAAAAAAAAACTAATTGCAACATCCTTTTTTCCCCTTATAAATCTCTTAAGTGTTTTGTTTTATTAAATATATGAAATCTTTTATCTTTACGTTAGAGAAGGATTTAAGAAATACAATCGTCAAAATCAAGTTCTAAGTAGTTTTTAGAGAATGTAAGACTTTCTCATATAGCCCTTACCAATCCTACAAAATCAATTAAGTTCACTTCTAAAGACCTCATGAGAAATAACATTTGGAGACCTTTAGTGACACTAGCATGTATGTTATATAGTTTTAGACCATATTTAACTATTGAACTACCACTTTAATTTATCATTGAAGTTTTAAGAAATTTTAAGTATATCACTACTTCTTTTGGTTGTGAGGTCTCCATCCAATAAATATTGCAGGTATTCAATTTACCAAAAAAATTGCAAGAGATTTAAAATATCTACATAACTGTTTACAATATATAAAGTCGATATCAAGCAAAGTAAATTGTATTCCACCGTAACATCATCCTCTTTTCTAAATCTCAATTTCTTTGTTTTTCATTATTTGGACTTTTATTTTTATATTAGAGAATTCTTTTATAGTCAAAATTGATTAACTAGAGTTTTAGATTTGAATCAGTTTTTAAACTCTTTAAGTCTTACTATTATTGCAATTACTAATACATATTTACCTTTAGTGACACTTTTATGTGTGGTACACAGTTTTTAGAAGACCTATTTACACTAAAAACATCATATGCATGACGTGTTTCACGGAGAAACTATCATTGCATTTCTTTGCGTTTTTTGCTTCCTATAAAATTAATTCTTTTCACGGGTCAGCGACGTAAGGACACATCTGATACCTTTTCAAAGTTGTTGATTAAGATCTGTTATATTTTGAAATTAACATCATTAACTGTAATTTTATCCTAACCTTATGGACATAGGCGTAACCCATCTACATATCAATCGTATGATGTAGTCACTTTTTTGGCTGAGAGGTCTTTAAAAAGAAGAGCTAGTTTATACGTTATTCACCATGAGGACTATAAATACTAGTATATTATAATCACATTTTTTTTCCGTGATTATGGTATATATACTAAACTGTAAGTTTACGTTAATTGTTATATAACTTGTTTTGAATCATCAAAGTTAAGTTCTAACTAGTGTTTCGATCATATAAGGCTTACTAATATTGTTGTTGGTAATCGTACAAAATTGATTAATCTTTGGAGTAATGCCCTAATAAAAGATAATTTTTGGAAACCATTATCAACACTAATATGTTTGTATACAGTTTTCAATCTAATTTAACTATTAAACTTAGCAATTAATTCTCACGATTTAAGTTAATTGCGTTTGTACATCCACTTTTTATCAATAAAATTGGCCAGTACTTTATTTACTGAAAAGATTGTAACAAAATTATATTATAAGAATAACTTTTTTTGCACTAATTATCCTAGAATTGTTTTTAGAATAAAATAAAATTTAATGAACTGTTTCATCGTTTTTTTTTTATTTTGATCAACTATCGCGCCCTACTTTGATTGAAACATAATGCATTTTTTAATCAACTATTACATTGTCTTTTTTATTATTCAAAATCTCTTTTTATTCGTTTTTCAATATATGCATTTTTTATATTAGAGAATGCTTTTAGCGACACTTTTATGGTTAACACATGATTTTTGTAAATCCTGTTTTACATCGAAAACACGAGCATATGATAATTAGGAAACATAACCAGGAAAACAATGGGGGTTAGGAATCCCATATTACAAAAACATAGTAATTTCTAGGAATCCTATTTTAACATTGAAGACATAATTCAATAGTGGCGGTTAGGAGAGTCTATATATATATATATATATATGCACCACTGCCCTCCTTACTCCTCACTTCAAATCTTGAATACCCGCCATACACCCTGCTCTTTTCTACTAAATTTGCTTGCGCGTCCGTCAGCAGCTACCCACAATTCTTTCTTGAACCTGATTGTTTCTTGAATCAGTTTAATCAAGTACAGGGCAGAGAAGTTGAAGAAGAAAACAGAGGAGTAATAAGTTTATTCAAGAATGGAAAGAATACCGGCAGGGTTCCGATTTGATCCAACAAACGATGAGGTACTAATTTATCTTTCCTGCAAGGTCTCTGGTAATCCATTGCCCTGCGATGGCTGTGTAATGGAGGGTGACATATATGATGAGAAACAACTGCACCGGATTTTCAGTCAAATCAAAAGTAGAGGAGGAGGGCCAGAGTACTTCTTCACCCAGCTGAAGAAGAAGGGAAAGAAGGGGTGTAAGAGACTTGATCGCACCGTCGGCAACGGCAACTGGCATGCGACACAGACAAAGAAGATTCTTGGTGAAAGTGGTGCAAACGTGGTTGGGTTCTTGAAATCTTTTGTCTTCAAAGGAGATGAAGAGGGCCACTGGAACATGGACGAGTTTTCGCTCAGCAGCAAGAACGACTATGTGCTTTGCCGAATCAAGAACAAGAAGAAAAGAAAATTTGGTGACTGTTGTGATGATAATGGTGAGGCTGCCGTGCCTGTGCCTGATCTTGAACCCGTCACCAAAGCTGCCAAGCACGACCGATTCCTTACCGCCTCCACCTCCTATTACTTGAATAACTCGAGGCAAGAAGATGCGCCTTTGATCTCCGCTGCCAGTTGCAGTATTCTGCTGCCACCCATCCCTTCTGGACCGTCACTCACTGACTGTGGTACTGATATGGGGAAGGATGACAATGCCGTATGGGATGACATCCAGAACCCATTAGCCATGGAAGGAGGAGCATTCGATTTGTTGAGATCAGACATCCTGGCCGCTGAACAAAATCTATGCACCAACAATGCTATGCCTCTTGCAGCTGTAGAAGCAGCAGCTTTGCCAGATGTTAATGCTTCTAATGCAGCAGCTATGGCTGATCTTATGGCTGATCTGGATGGTTTTGACGCGGCAGCTCTTGCTGATCTAAGCTTTCTTGACACATTGATTGGTACTCCAGATATTGCTGACGATAATTATAGTGGCGAGTTGTTCGACTCGAACAATTTTCAGTGGTAGAAAATGTATCTAACAACTGCATTGTGAACAATTTTCAGTGGTTGAATTAAATTTCTGTCAATTATAATACTCGGATTAGATAAAAAAAAAATTCTCAATGTTGCTACGTGAATTCAGTTTCTTTACTTGTTATCTTTGAATTCGTGCTCGGTCTTTTCCAACTGTGAGGCGAAGGATATGGATTTCTCATTTCTTTACGTAGTTACATTGTCGAGCAATCAGGTGAAGGGAGGTCAGCATAGTGCAGTTTGAATAAAGTTTTCAACTTTTGTGTGGTCTGCAACATTAGCCTAAATATGTGAACTTGATTAAGAGCTTTTCTACAATCCAGAGGAATATAACCTGCTAAATATGTGAACTTGTGCATATAGGGTTAGGTGTTAGGGAACTAAACACTAACATACGGCTTCACAATCAAAAACAGGCTTTTTTTGGCTGGATTGTATCAGGTTTACTTATGGTCCAAACTACTGATGATTCATCAAGCTTTTCCAGAGAAATTATGCCAATGGGGCACCAGCAGATTATCTACTCAGTGTCCAGATTATCTACAGCTTGGTGCTTGTGTTGTGGATCCACGTTTTGCTTATTCACGATTCTAACAAATTAGGTTCTCTAATGCCAAGAGCACCTGCAGGTTATCTTTTCAATTTTGTTTGTTGGGTTCCTGTTTGCTAACTTTAGCACCTAATAATAGTTTGGTTTAGATCTGAAATGTGCTGCAAGAAAATTGATCGAGACCTGGAAGTTCAACTTCATTATAGTAGGATAAGTTACTGTTTAATTCTGGGGCCTAGAAGAGGAGTTGAGAAATTGCCAAATGCTAAATTGCCAAAAGGAAGTATATAATGGTACATCAGTTACTCCCAGTTCTCGTCCGATTGTCTACATTCAATGTGACTTGATGGAGCAATGTATGATAGCAACTCCCTGCGATGGCCAGTGGAGGTAATTCAATCAGAGACCAATAAACAAAATCAACCTACAATCCTCCAGCAGGGCTAGCGGATGCATTTTCACCTCAAAGTCATTTACTTGGCTAGTTGGCTTGGCAGTTGTAATAACACTAGTGCATCGGACTGTTGCCGAACCATGAATTTGAGTTTAATGTTTTGCTTTTCATATAGTAGCACTAGTGTAGTGAGTTCCCGGGATTTAGACTTACCCAAAATACTTCAGATTTTTTACGATCTAAGGGATATAGGCCAACTGTCGGAGATTAAAGATCATTGAAAATTCTCGGTCCTTCAATAAGCAGTATCGTGCCATTGATCGATTCTCTGATTCTTGGTTCTTGTATTCAAGCTTTGCTATGTTAGATTTGTATAGCTGTTGCTCAATCAGGTTTGATGCTTGTATCTGGTTCTTGTTTCTCTTTGTTATGTGGGCTATTTCTTGTCTATAAATGTCTTCTGTTAGGTCTCAAGCTTATGTACTCTATTTTTTTTTCCCCTGATTAAAAACCTATATACTTGTACTCTTTGCCATGTAACTAGAAGAGATGCATGTATTAACTGCAATAATGTTCTGTGAAGCGAGCGACTTTCGTTCATTGCATGTCTCCATGAAGCTGGAGGCATTTGCCTCAAGCCATGACATACATTGCATAGGTTTACAGAATAAACATGAAATAGCATTCATAGAAGCTCTCCGGTAAGCAGAACACAAGAGATGCCATTAGGTATAATTTAGGGAGGCAATATGTGTCAGCAATCTATATCAAAGAATCAAAGAAATTCAATTCAATTACAGGCAAGGTGGGTGATAATCATCATCTAAAAAGAAAACATAGCACTGAATTCTTCATGGAGTAGGCTGCGTTTTACTTGACTCTATCCACGTGAAGCACTAATTTGCAGCTTATTTGGTCAAAATGGGACGGATATCCCAAGCTCTATATTTTTGGTAGTGCAACATACAACTAATTTCGATCCCTAGCTATGAAATATAAACTTTTGTGTAAATATCACGTCGGCATAAAGACGAGCCTGAACTAGAGGAGTTCCAGATCTCAGGCGTGGCACATTTCCACTACAAGAAAAAAGGGTTTTAGCGACGGACTTTTAGCGACGGAACGACTTCCGTCGCTAAAGGTGTTTTCAGCGACGGAATTTTCGTGGGTAAAAACGTTGTCCAAAATACCGACGGATTAATCCGTCAGTAAAGCCATTCCCGACGGACGTTTAACGACGGTCTTTTAATGACGGTATAAACCGTCACTAAATGGTTTTACCGACGGATCTTTAGCGACGGGACATGTCCGTCGCTAAATGTGTTCTTAAATACCCAAATTTCTCTCTCTCTCTCTCTCTCTCTCTCTCCCCGTCTTTCCTCCCCACCAGCCCCCACGCCGGCGACATGCCCCCCACCACCACCACACCGCCCTTCCCTCTCCCCTCAGATCTGCCGTCCCCAATGCCACCTCGCTGCCCCACAGCTACCCCACTACTGCCACAGCCACCTCACAGTCGCACCACCATCGCCACAGTTCCTCCCCCTCCGCCGCACCACCACCCTCTGCCGCTGCCTTCCGTGCGCCATTGTCGTCATCCGCCTCGCACCACCACTGCCTGAACTCACTTTTTTTTTCGGTTAGAAATTATTTATCATATTGAATTAATCTGTTGTTATAATATAATTGTATGCTAGAAATTAATCTGTTGTTATAATGTAATTGTATGCTAGAAATTATTTATCGCATTAAATCTATTGTTATAATATAATTGTATTTAATCTATTGTAATGTAATTGTATTTGATTTGCTATAATGTAATTGAATTTAATTTGTTGTAATGTAATTAAATTTAATTTTTTGTAGTGTACTGTATTGTATTTAATTTGTTGTAATGTAATTGTAACGATTAAACCCTAATTATCCCTAATTTGTTCCCAAGTAACCCTAATTGAACCAAATTAACCCTAATCAAACCGTAATTATCCCTAATTTAACCAATTAATAGTAATTAACCCCGCGTAACCCTAATTGAACGAATTAACCCCAATTAAACCTGATTAACCCTAACTGAACCAATTAATTATAATGAAACCCGATTCAGCCTAATCTAACCAATTAGTCCTAATTAATCCAGATTTACCCTAATTGAAGCAATAAACCCTAATTAGTCCTGATTAGCCCTAATTGAACCAATTAACCGTAATTAGCTCCAATTAAACCTGTTTGAACCGGTTAACCTTAAACCCTAAACCCTAATTAAAGCATAATTAGCCTGGATAAACCCTAACTATCCTTAATTTGTTCCCAATTATTCCTAATCAAACCGTAATTATCCCTAATCTAACCAATTAACAGTAATTAACCCCGCGTAACCCTAATTGAACGAATTAACCCCAATTAAACCTGATTAACCCTAACTGAACTAATTAATTGTAATGAACCCCGATTCAACCTAAACTAACCAATTAACAGTAATTAACCCCGTGTAACCCTAATTGAACGAATTAACCCCAATTAAACCTGATTAACCCCAACTTAACCAATTAATTGTAATGAACCCCGATTCAACCTAATTGAACCAATTAATTGTAATTGAACCCCTAATTGAATGCCCTGATCCAACCGAACCCTAAATTGAAATAATTGAACCCCCCTAATTGAACCCTAAATTGAATGCCCCAAATCAACTGAACCCTAAATTGAATCAATAGAACCCCCTAATTGAACACTAAATTGAAGTAATTGAACCCTAATTAAACCCCAAAATTGAATGCCCTAATCGAATTGAACCCTAAATTGAATGCCCTAATCGAATCGAACCCTAAATTAACCCCTAAATTGAATGCCCTAATCCAACTGAAACCTAATTTGAACCCTAAATTGAATGCCCCAAATCAACCGAACCCTAAATTAATTCAATAGAACCCCCTAATTGAACCCTAAATTGATGTAATTGAACCCTAATTAAACCCTAAATTGAATGCCCGTGATCGAACCGAACCCTAAATTAAACTAATTGAACCTTAAATTGAATGCCCTAATATAATTGAACCCTAAATTGAAATAATTCAAGCGCATCAGATATGTGCATTTTGAACAATTTTTTCCTATTTGAACATTGATAATTCGTTTGATAATTTTAGGTTGTTAATTGTGTATTTGAGAATTATGATTATTGATCTGTGATTTTAGGTTGTTAATTGTGTATTTTAGGTTATTAGCTGTGCATTTGAAGTAATTGTGATTATTAATTAATGATTTTAGGTTGTTAATTGATGATTTTAGGTTGTTAATTGTGCATTGAGCATTTGAGATATTGAGATTATTGATGGAGGATGGACCCAATTGGATTGAATGTGTGATTTTTGTTAATTTTTATTGCATTGGACGGCATTTGAGAATTGAGATTGTTGACGGAGGATGGGACCTAATTGGATTGAGATACCTGTTAGTTAGCGCAGACACGGACACCACGTCTGATCGACGATGTCCGACATTTAAAAAATAAATATTTTAATAAATCAATTAACCCTAATTAATTAGCTCTAACGAGCCTAATTAGTTTTAATTAACCCTAAGAACCTAATGAAAATCAAAGTAGCTATAATTACCCCAAATTAGTCAAAATGAACCCAATTACGCGCATATTGATTATAGTTAGCCTAATTAGTCATAATTTGCACTAACATAACCCAATTAAGCCTAATTAGTGCTAATTAGGACTAATCAACACTACTCGGCACAATTAAACCCTAATTAGGACTAAATAACCGTAATTAGTCCTAATCAATCCTAATTAGCTATAATTATCCGAAACTAGCCCTCATTAACATTAATTAGCCCTAACATAACCTAATTAAGCCTAAGTAGCCTTAATTAGGACTAATCAGCACTACTCGGCACAATTAAACCCTAATTAGGACTAAATAACCCTAATTAGTCCTAATAAATCATAATTAGCTATAATGAGGCCAAACTAGCCCTCATTAACATTAATTAGCCCTAACATAACCCAATTAAGTAGGTACTGGGGCAGCAGGCTTTCTTTGCCTACATCAGTAAGAATTACCGCCGATGGCTCCACGATGCACGGGACCGGGCGAAGAAGGCGCTGCCCGCGGGTGCCCCGATGACGGACATGACTAGATTTCCCCCACATTGGATATCTCACCGTGTATGGGGGGAGATGATAGATCAGTGGGCTGCGGATCCAGGTTGGGATGCCAAGAGTAAGAGCGGGGCTGAGAACAGACAGAACAGAGATCCGACGCACACGGGGGGATCGGTGCCGCACGACATCGTCCGACACATGAACGCGGTCGAGCACCCGGATCTGGAGGAGGATGAGGTTATAGCTCTAACCTATACTCAGACGCACGTGCGGAAGAAGGACAAGGACGAGACGCACCGAGCGGGCGACTATATTTCAGATATTGCCTGGCGGATCGATGTGAGTCAATTTATTTAAGTTGTTAATGTTTTTTCTTTCTATCCTCAATGTCTGTTTCGTTAATTAATGCCCTAACATATCGTTAAACCACTATTTTTGCAGGCCTCGTATGAACAGCTAAGGGGGTCCGAGCAGCAGTCCGGACAGCCATCAGCGTCCACTAGTACAGCTGCGAGTACTGGGGGGTTGAAGCGATGGCTGGATACGCCGGAGCTCGTAAATCGGCCGAAAGGCCGCATACGCGGCCTACCTAGCACGACTGCTCATGCCGTGATAGGAGTGTCCTCACCCCCTGCTGCCCCTCCACAGACACCAGCTCCTTGTCCTCAGTTGGATGACGAGGAGATCCAGCGCATTGCTACAGTGGTGGTGAGGATGATCAGGGAGCAGGGCATTGCTGGACAGGCCGAGCCGGCCCCGGATCAGCAGGATCCAGATCCGGGACTCGGCAACCCCTGATGAGCCCCTTCCCATGCCCGTTCCTAGCTTCCCCACCCCCTACCCCCGCACCCCCCGCGCCCGGCTTGTACTCTTCTCCCCTCTCCTAACCGGCTGTATCCGGTTCCCGACTTGTACAAATATGAGTTTTTTTTATAATAAATATTTTTTATAATTGATTATATATATTTCTTTCTGTATTGATTATTGCGCGTTGTTGTTGAGAATTAAAAATTGTATTACAGGTCTGGGTAATTGAAAAATAAAAAAAAATTCAAAAAAAAATTGACTTTTGGCGACGGATTAATTCCGTCGCTAAAAGTATTCCTACAATCAGTTATTTTGCGACGGAATATTCCGTCGCTAAAATATTTTATCCGTCGCTAATTTGACAAAAAAGAAAATAAATTAAAATTCTAAAAATATAATTAGCGACGGAATATTCGTCGCTAATTAAAAATAAATCCGTCTAAAAAAATGACATATTTAGCGACGGATTTAAAACATTTCGTCGCTAAACTATTAGTGACGGGCGCTTATATGAGGGATTTTTAGCGACGGTGAATTCGTCGCTAATTCTTTTAGCGACGGATTTTCCCGTCGCTAAAAGCCTGTTTTCTTGTAGTGTTCGTGAAACAAGCAGATCAGGAGTTCTTGCTACTTTAAAAAAACAAGAGCTCAAAAAAAAATAAAAATTCCCGAGCTCTTAACGAGCATGACCTAAGCTGGATCACGACCATACCCGATAAACAAACGCAAATCCAAGGATGCTAAAGGAGATGAGAACTCGTCTCATTTACAGTCTTACTGTTATCAACCAATGTAACTTCATTTTGCATCAGATACTGGTTTATTACTGCAGATCTATTTGGATAGATATACTCTTTGGGGGTTTTTTCTTTTTTTTTGGGATCGATGTTCCTTTTTCACTTTGGGTCGCCAAAGCACATAAGAACCGGCGGGAGAGAGAATTTTTGTTGATCTTCCAGCAGGCTCCTCGAAAAATCCTTCATTGTTCATGTAGGCGTAACTTCTTAGTAAGTTACTTTTTTAGAATCAGCAGCACCATCAAAACATCCTTGTACCATGCCATATTTCCTCAACTACCTATAAACCTTGTTTATCCTTTTTCATCAACTTGGTGGAAAAATTGTGTGGCTACGTAGCCCTCCTGTGTATGGCTTCCCTTGTTCTTAAAGAGATGTCATTCTTTTGTTTTCACTAGCTCTTTACCATCCAAAAACCGGCAGTCTTCGCAGAGATATCCATATGGCAAAGAGGGATACTTGTGCTCTTTTTCTTATTTCCTTCAGCATTTTGTATGCCCCCACCCCCAACCAAACTGTGAAACTAATTGTGTGAGCTTCTTGGGCCTTGGATCCTCTCCGGTGCATTGGAGATCCAGGACAACTGATAACTTTGATAACCTGGTCTTCAATTTCTTCTGGCTATAAACTCTGCATTGGACCCACTACTCAATTATTTTCTCAATACACAGTCACAACAGTACACGTGCGAGCTTGATGAAATCCATCAGGCTCGCAGATTTTCCCTCTAAAGTTGCATAATCCAGTAGATTAGGCCGACTATCAAAGATCTCATGAATAAGGAGCTTTGCAAGAACCTTCTGTCGAAGCATTGTCGATTAATCGCACGTAACGAACAAGTGGTCTATTGTTTGTTGATATTGAGAGGAAAGCAGACATGTAGTCCCATTCACGGACCAAGCTTATCTCTTGTCTTTAGGCATCATCCAAGTGTTAGTGTCGCTCAAGCAGATGCTGCAGCAAAAACATTAGTATAAAATGGAAAAGAATAATTATAAGGACTGCAATATAAAAGGATAATGGCAAAATATCTTGACACACGGGGCGTGCAAACTTCTTCGTACTATGAGAATATCGATACAAGTGACCGTTCAAGAGTTTAATTCCAAAAACCCGAGACCCTTATCCAATTGGATATCCTTGTACACCCCACTCAATATTATCTCTCAATGAAGAAGGAGGTTACTCAAACTCTCTTTTGCTCACTCATACTTTTGGGATGATCATGGCAATTGATGAAAGGCCTTATTTATAGGCACTTTCTAATTGCACATGTGTGTTAGGTGTGCCACCAAAACAAGAGTGATTTTGACTCCAAAAGTCTATAGCCATTTTTGCTATAGTATTGTTGGTCGGTTTCCCATGCCAACAACCATGCAAATGTCAACAATTCAAAATTGGTGAATTGTTGAATACTATGCATGTGGTGGCTAATGTTCACTAACACAACACAAAGGATCATAGCCATGTGAGTAATATTACACTACTTTCCACCAAGACACGTGAGGTTCTTTCAACCTTGGAGCATTCGGGTTAGACTTAACTGAAAAGGTCCCCTTTGTTGATAGATCTAGCCATATATATGGATCCGCAGGGTGCATTTCACCTGCAGGGAAATGCAATAACATTGTAGTTACCGGACCACATGGACATTTGACGTCCCTCTCGTTCAAGCTAGATTTTGCGTGTTCCAACAATTAAGCAAAATATGGAAGTACTAGACATTTGCCTCATATTAGTGGCTATATATAGTAAAGGCGACTCCTCAATATGGACACTCAAACTCCTTGTACGACCTCCTAGCATATCATTGAACAGAATTCTGATTGGGGGTCGAGAGTCGAGTTCTGATTGGGCTCTAGATAAAACTCACACTTCATAAGACGACGTTTCGGCATCACTAATCGAGTTCTATGGGAAGGCACTATCTAGTTGGTTAGTCTTGAGGTGACATCTTATGAAGGGTATGCAAATTGCAACGGCATCACATTTTATCTACTGAGTTTTATATGAACTTTTTTTATTTGATCCAATCTCCTTCACCTTTGTGCTAATGAGTTCATTTTGTTATGTCTAAAAATTATGTGACACTATTGTGTCACATAATTTTCATATGTGAATTCCAACAACATTTTTTGTGAAAGATTTAAGAAGAGAAAATTGGATATTTTCTCTTCAATTTAGACTCTTGATTTATGTTATTATTATGCTTGATGCATGATCTCTGCATGATTGTGTTAATTAATTAATTCCTCTTTAGTCTTTTCAAGATCTAACAAGTTCCTCATTAGTCTATTTCAAGATCCATTGTATAAGAGTCTCAAATAGTGTTCACATTCTCTGTTATGCTCATTCACTTTGAGAAACTTGGTGTTTTCATTTCTAGTTTAACAAACTTCACTGGAGTCAACTGAATTACAGACTATTGATTGCTTGATTATGTCGGAGCCAAATGCAAATAGATCGAACAATGGAAGTGACTGATATGGGAGTCATTGATGTTACAAATTGCACTGTGTTTCATCTTTTGAACAACTATATATGTATGCCTTTTGCCCTCCTAAAAAGTGTTGATAGTGAAAATGATTCTAGTTAACATAAATTGTACAGCAACTTAATAATTTATTATATGGCAAAGCTCTTGCAGCAACTTGATGATTTTTATGACTTGTTAATAAAGTTGAGTAAGTACATTATTTTGTCAACAAGTTGGATGATTTGGCTATAGATCTTTTATTGAGTTGATATGTATTCAACAATTATTAAAAAAAATTGCATCTCTTTAGCAGCGGTCAAATGTGCGCTGCCACAAGTTTTGCATTATGTAAATTAAAAATAAATGAATTATATTAAAATGCTACAACAGCGGTGCGAATCCGCTTCCATAATTTTAAAATTTTAATTTAGCGGGCTACTAGGGCAGCGGTCCATGACCGCTGCCATAAAAGGGCCGCTGCTATAGAAGGGCTTTTAAGCGCGGCTTTTGGAAACAATATAGTAGCGGTTGACCATTGCGGTAAAGGCCAATGACCGATGTTGTATGTCTACGGCAGCGATGCTTATAGCAGCGGCCGGTGGCCGTTGGGAAATCCTTTGGGTAGCGGTTTTTGACTGCTGCTTTAGCCACAATTTCTTGTTGTGAGCTAGATTTCACGATGACCTAAAAATAGTTTCTAACAGTTGTACTCCCTCCATCCCTGAAAAGAGATCCATTTGACTTTGCACGTATATTAAGGATTTATGTTATATATTGTGTGTCTTTCTCATTTTACCCTTTAGAGAGAGCGGAGAAGAGAGTGGGTCATGAGAGAGAAAATTAGTTGGTAGAGTGTTAAATGTATAGAGAGAAATAGAATAAAAAAGTGTGAAGTGGTTGGCCAGGAGAGATAAAATGAGTTGGTAGAGAATTAAATGTGGTGAGAGAAATAGAATAAAAATAGTATAAAAGGGTAAATATGTCAAAAAAAAAACTTACAGAATCTTTCCTAATTTGGAAGTGATCAATTTTTGTGGAACGACTAAAAAAAGAAATATGATCAGTTTTTTTGGGATGGATGAGTATTTAAAGGGATAAATTTTTTTGGTAAAAAGATTTATGAAACAGAAAATGAGACTTCATTACGGCTGTTTTTTTTTTTGATAATTGTACTTATGAAATACAGAGTAGGTTATATAAATCATACAATGATTCAGCTTTGGTGTTTGCAAATATCAGGTATACTGCTAACATAATTTAAGAAGTATTACGTTTTACATGAAGCGGTGAAAGTTTTCTACATGTGATGAGCGTACGTCTCTTGGATGTTTTTGAGCTACTACTTTCATCTAAGTCTCTGCTTGTGGGTATCAAATGGAAGACAAGCAAATAACAGATCAATAATAAAATATAGCAATAGCATGTTATGACCTTTTCAGGACATAATGTTTAGTGACAACCAAACTAATGCCTTTACCTGTATATTTCTATGTTAGTTTGTAAGCAGTTGTACATTGAAAAATATCTATACTCATTATTTTCTAATTTTTGACACATGGCTATAGTTTAAGAAATAACAAATAAAAGGATTAATTACAGTCATATCCCTGAGATTTGGGTGAAATTACACGTGTATCTATCAATTTAAGAAATAGACACTTATATCCTTTGACCTAATAGAATACAAGAATACATAATGGTTTGGAAGAAATGACCGTATTGCCCTTGACTCCAGATGTAATTTCTTGAAATACCACCTATCTCAATCCAAATGACTCTTCCTATTACTAAGGATCCACATGCCACCATGGTACCACCTCCACCTGCAAGACCCTTTAAGATCTCACCTATGTTCAGATCTTATGTAAAGACAATATTTTCATGAAATATGTATTGATGGTGCGCAATTAACTAAAGCCAGCAGAATAAAAAATACAACCAAGAGGGTCAAGGGTGTTACAGTGGATTGCGGCGGTGGCTTGGGACAGTGGGTCGTTAGGGTAGGTGGTGTTGGGATGGTGCGCTGATGGTGTTGAGGTGTGATGATGGTGTGATGGTGGTCGAGGTGGCTTGAAGCGGTGAATCGTGGTAGTGGGTCGTCGTGGTATGTGGTGTTGGGATGGTGCAAGTGGTGTTGAGGTGTGACGGTGGTGCGATTGGGGTCGCAGCGGCGTGTCGTGGTGGCTTGTAGAGGCAGAGGCTTGTGGTGAGGCATCATGGCAGTAGATCGCGGTGCTGGTGTTGAGGGAAGATTGGGGTTACAGCTAAGGAAGATGGATTTGAGGGAGGATTGAGTGGGGCTGTTGTGGTGGCAGGGGTGAAGGGGGCTAACGTGAGTCGTTGAGGCTGCGGTGGGGTAAACGACGCGGCCGTGAGTTATCAAGGGGGCAGGAGGTAGGGGTGAAGGGGGCTACCGACGGCAGGGTGGGGAAGGGAGGCTGTTTGAAACCTTAATCTTAAATTAGGCTTTGGCAACCCTTGAAACCCTAATTTGAAAATCCTAATCCTAAATTAGATTTTGAAAACCTTAAGTTTCAAGAACATTAGGATTTCAAATCCTAATTTTCAAATTAGGGTTTGAAAACCCTAATTGAAAATATACAGTAAAAGGGCACTATTATCATTTTAAAAATATGTATTGATGACATCATGAACATAGTTTATTTCTTGAACAGATACATAACGGATGGACACAAGTGTTACCTTTTAACGTTTGTGGTCACAGTATATTACCTTTTAAAACTTAATGTCATTGACTATAATTTCACCATAACCTCAGGGACACTGCTGTTAAAGGAATTTTTTTAAGATTTACATATAAAGTTATGGCTTTGGTCAACAACCTAAAATCAGTTTATAAAGTTTTCCTTTAAGAGAGGAAAATTTGCATGTGATTACTGGCTTTTGTGAAGCAAGTGACTATGTGACTTGTAGCTAATTTTATTTTGCTGAGTGTGTCTATGAAATAAATTACAATATTTGATAGAACTTAAAAAAAAGAAAAATGAAAATCCTTATTTCATTAGTTAAATTCTATGATAAATAAATGGCTAAGACATGTCGGGGTACATACCGTGATGGTTATAATGATTTTTTAAGCCATGCATGAACATAGCTGATCTTAATAAAGACATAAAGAATCTTAATATGTTTTTAAGATTAAAGCTATTTTAACATGTTTCATGCATGTACGTGTAGTGAGTGTATCTCATGTATGTATTTACTGTTCCTTGACTTAGCTGTGCAAGATTGGATCTTTGGGGATATTTAGGTTTATGTGATTGAGCTTGAAAAGTAAAAGAAAAAAGCTATATGAAATTTTAGAGAACCATATATTTACCCTTTTAAATTTTTTAAGATTCTCAAAAGTCTTTTTGTTTTGGAAATAGGATGGTGAAAAACTTGTGTGCTCAAACTGTAAAGTCTACGTTTAATGGAAAGAGCACCAGTGCAATTTTTATCATGTCATAAAACCAGCTTAGTCAATTTTTGTAATTGTTTAAGGAAAAGCAAATGATAGAGTGCTTGAATTTTTTAACATGCATGGTGTTGCCAAAGTCTTGTGATTGAAATTATACTTTGCTTATTAAAACTTACCTTTGGAGGACTCACCTTAGGGATAATGGTCATGAGGCCGTGACTACAGGAACCATGGGCCATTCTCTTTTCTCATAAGAATCATGATTTAACATCTCATCGGTGGCTTTCCAAGTATTTTGAATTAATCATATTAATTTATCAAAATAACGGGGATTTTGGAATATTTTAATAAAATAAATGTTCTTTATAGAATTATGATTATATTGCATGTTTATTTATATGGTCTTTACTTATACGTAAATGATGAAATGAGTTGTGAATGCAATGTTGATTTATGGAGTATATAATATGCTTTACTATTCGGCATTATTGAGAACGATCGATCGTCATAATTTCTTAAGTTACTATACTTTGAAGCTTACTTATGTGGCCCAATAAATGGATTATAATAGGTCACATACATATATAAGACTATAAAGTGCGATATAGATTTGTCTTGAAGCTACTAAGTCTCAAAACTTAGTGTTTTTTGCTCTAGTATCAAATTCATACACTATTATTTTATATTTACACAATATACTGTCATGTATGTGTATTATATGTTTAGCGAACTGTCTTGAAAAATTTTCCATAATGAAAGATTTTAAGGAGTCATCATCTTATTAATTTAAAAGAAGGAAAATAAAAAAACCTAGAAGTGACTCTAAAAATGTCCAAAAGACAACTAATCTGTTGAAATAAGAAACTGGGTCCGGGACTAAGTTTTATGACGGGAAGGTGTTAGGCACCCTTATACCTTTTGGGTCCCTACTTAATTTCTATTTACTTTTGGCCTTTTTAACATGTAAATATGTAATAAAACTAACATGAGTTTATTTTTGGATTATTGGCTTAAACTCAACATTGGGGTCGAATGGTTTACCCTATGCGGTCAGACTAACCGGTATCAAAACTATTGTAGTTCGAGTCTTATCTTACGGGAGATGGGAGCTGATCCGTTGATAACGCTAGTAAAATAGGAAAAGTTGACAACGCAATCTGGCCGTCCACGCACGATTTGTGGACAGTCCAGATTTTTTTTTCTTACGTTTTTTTAAGTCCGTCCGCCACACAATGTGGCGGACAGTTTTTTTGACAAAAATGCCCTCAACCAGTACAGTAGAGTGCTTATCCGCTACATAATGTGGTGGACAAATAAGGCAGTAGGCTTCGCTTTTTCTCTCTTCCTTCTTTCATTAATATGGTATGACTTTTTCTCTTTGTCATCAATGTGTCCGCTAGCGGACTAGTCTTCTCTTTCTCTCTCCCTTCTCTCATCGTGACTCTCTCTTTCTCTTCTTACATTGATATCCTGATGAACAAATGTTCATGAAGTTTGCTGGCAACAGATTGTCATTGGTGAAAAGGACTCCAAAACTAGCACATCCACCTGGAACCATTCATGAAATTTGTTGGCAACAAATTGCCATTTTGTTTTAAGGTCTTTCTCAAGGTGAATACGGTCACAATTTCTGGAACTGAAACCAACATCATCTCCGCTCACTGTTTCAGCTGCTGCTGCTAAAGTTGATACTTCTGTTGTTGCTGAAGTTGATACTTCTGTTGTTGTTGAAGGAAGTGAAAAATTGCTGGCGCTGTTTGTTGGACAAATTGAAGGGGGGTTTTACCACTTGAACTTGTTTCCATCAATGGAAATCCCAGAGTCAGAGTACTTATAACATTTGAACCAGTTTCTTCAATTGGGTTTTTATGACCATTAGTCAAAAGAAGCTGAAGGGGTTTTTGCAATCTTGGTTCTCTAGTTTCAAGCAGACTGACAACCCTATGACAACTATTTACTGCTGCTTTATTAGCTTTTTCAACCTCCTCCATTTCTATCACCCTATATCAAAAACGAAAAGATAAAAACCCATGACAACCCAAATTTCTCAAACCCATGACAACCTAATCAAAGCACACCATAACTATTTGAAGTCTCTTGGATTCTAACTACTAGTACATAAACAAATAAAACAAAAACCCAAAGGGTAAAAAACCTATCTTGACGAGAAGAAAGAACCAAAAGGCAGGGGCTTTCAACTTGAATTTGAAGAAAATTCAACTCACAGAAAGAGGGAATCAACAAAAAGATCAAATTCAAATGGGTTTCGTGAAAATCAGTCAGAAAAAGAAAAACCTAGATATAAATAAACATGTAAACAACAACCTCAATCAAGAAAACCAAGAGGAAGAAAATAAATCAAAGGTCTTAAAAAAGTGGTGAGAGAAAAGAAAGAGAAAGAGAAACATGTCAGAATAATGACGAGGAAGAGGGAGAGAGAGAGAGAGAGTAAGGAGAGAGCCCAATCATCTGCTACATTATGTAGCGGATGGGCATTGTAGTATCATGCGCCTCCTTTAAGCTCGAGAGTATTTTTGTCAAAAAATTGTCCGCTACATTATGTGGCGGTAGACTTAAAAAAACGTAAAAAAAAAAGATCTTGGCCGTCTACAGATCGCATGTGGACGGCCAGATCGCGTTGGCAACTTCTGAGGCGCTCACTAATGGTAATTTCACTATCGAGAGTGCATGGGAAGGGATATATAAGAACTAGAAAAAATGTTGATGTAGCGTGGAAGCTTTTATGGTTTACTGGGCACATTCTGATGCGCTCACTAATATTATGGCTCTTATGCAAAGGTGGACTCAGAACTAGGGTAAAGCTTAAAGCTTGGAACTTGATCCAAGATGATAATTATGTGCTATTCTCTCGAGATAAAGAGAATGAACCATTTGTTTGCTCAATGTCCTTTGGCAAAAGAAATCTAGAAGCTTGCTTTTGAAAGATTGAAGGTGACAGTTCCATTGATGTAAAAGAGAATTTAGAGGTAAAAGTTTTAGAGCAAAGCTTGAAAATTGACAGTGGCTACACTGGTTTATGGGATATGGTAGGAAAGGAACACAAGGATTTTTTAAAAGTACAAACTAATGCTCAAGGATGCATGTATGTGGTCCAACAGTGGATCACGTACAAAGTCTATAGCTGAAAGAAGATTGCACATAATTGAATAAAAAGGACTTTTTTGACCCAAAAAAAAATTAATTGCAACATCCTTTTCCCCCCTTATAAATCTCTTATGTATTTTCTTTTATTAAATATATGAAATCTTTTATGTTTATGTTAGAGAGGGATTTAAGAAATACAATCGTCAAAATAAAGTTCTAAGTAGTTTTTAGAGTATATACCCTTACCAATTCTACAAAATCAATTAACTTCACTTATAAAGACCTCGTGAGAAATAACATTTCAGCACGTTTGTTATATAGCTTTAGATCATATTTAACTATTGAAATACCACCTTATCATTGAAGTTTTAAATTTTTTAGGTATATCACTACATTTTTTGGTTGTGAGGTCTCCATACAATAAAAATTGTCGGTATTCAATTTACCAATCGAGTTGTAAAAGATTTAAAATATATACATAACTTTTTGCAATATATAAAGTAGATATCAAGTAAAGCAAACTATATTCCAAAGTAACATCATCTTCTTTTCTAAATCTCAATTTTTTTTTCATTATTTGGACTTTATTTTTGTATTACAGAATGCATCTATAGTCAAAATTGATAAGGTAGAGTTTTAGATTTGAATTAGTTTTCAAACTCTTTAAGTCTTACTAATATTGCAATTACTAATACATGGTTACCTTTAGTGACACTTTCATGTGCGCATGGTACATAGTGAAACCAATAAAATAAACTTTAAAAATAAACAAGTGATCACAACAAACTTAAAGAAAACTATGATGAACACTAAGATAGTTTCAAACACCAAACCAAAATCACAATCACAATATCTCAAATAAGCAAGCTAACCAATCTCAACAAAAGTATAAGACAATAATGTAAAGCGAGAAGAGTTTAGAGATACGCTTGAGATTTAGATGGTTCGACTCGAATTACCCTCAAGCCTACGTCTACCCTTTTAAGGAAGTCCCTTGAAAGACCCTAGAATCCACTAGAATGATCTTTCTTACGAGTTAAGATCGAACCTCTTACAATCCCTTGATGTTATGCCCAAATCAAGAACAAGCTTTGACAATCCCAAAGCTCCAAAGCTTGACAACCCCAAGCTTTGATACAAGAAACTTTAGATGAAAAATTGTGAATAAGATTCACTCACAAAAAGTAGATGAGTACAAGTTTAAGCTCTAGAACAAGAGAGATGTGTGTATGATGACTTATAAAAGTATATATCTCTCAAATGCAAGCTCTCTTAAAATTAGATGAGAAAATAATGAAAATTAAGAGAGATTGAACAATTGCTTTAAGCTTTGAGTTTATGCAAGATAGAGGGCTTTGAATGCAATTGATGAATCAAAACTATGCCCAAAATGAGTTAATATAGTTGTGGGAATTAATATGACTGTTTGGAAGTAGGTAGGACATTAAATGCACCAAACGATAAACGCAGTCGACTGACGGTATTGCACCATTGCAGTCGACTGTATTCCCAAAGTAGCCGTTAGAAATTTAAAATTTTCAATTGCAGTCGATTGTATTCCAATGCAGTCAACTGTAATAGGCTACTGGAAGTCACTGCAGTCGACTGTAATATCTCACTGCCTAACTTGCAGTCGACTGTAATATCTCACTGCCCAACTTGCAGTCGACTGTATTCCTGAAAATGCAGTTTTCCCTATTTTTCAAATAATGAAAAAGTTTATGCATGCAAGGAATTGATACGATCAACTCTCTAGGTCACAATCTGTGACCTAGAGAGTTGATTGTACCGATTCCTGAAAATGCGTTTACTTTTTCAAATAATGAAAAAGTAAACGCAGTCGACTGACTGTATTGCACCTATGGGCAAATTCTAGGTCACAGTCATCGATACGATCAACTCTCTCTATGTCTAGTTACAAAAAAAAGAAATAAAGCATTGTAAGAATCAATCGAAGTAGCTGCTATTACCACAGATTCTCCCATTTAGAATTCTATCTCCACTTCTCATATCTCTATTTCTGAGATCGTTCATATCCTTAAACAAGTTCTATCTAACACTGGTAATCCTCCTTCCACTGCATTATCCACCATTTTAGGTAAGTCTTCATGGTTCTTTGACTCTGGGTGTTGCAATCACATGACATAACATCCTACTATTTTTTTTTCTCAAAATCAGAAATCACCAACTCACCAGTTATTCATACAGCTGATGGCTCACATATGCATGCTAGTCATATTGGTCATGTTTCTACATCAACCCTTACTCTTCCAGACACTTATTTTATACCAAACCTCACTCTCAATTTAATTTCTGTTGGTCAGTTATGTGAACTTGGGTCTTGACTTACATTTCACGAGTTCGGGATGTTCTGTGCAGGATCCAAGGACAGTACCGATTCTTGGGATTGGCCGTAAGGTTGGGCGATTGTATGAGCTCACTAAGCTTCGCATTCCATCTAAATTTTCTTCAAAATACTACTCTGATGCATCTGCATCATCAAAAACTCCTATGGAGCTCTGGCATTCTCGATTAGGTCATCTATCGTTCAATCGCTCATGCTCTTTAGTTTCAAGTGGTCAGTTAGGTGCTATAAAATATGGACAGATTAATTGCTTACCTTGCCAACTTGCTAAGCAAATAGCCTTACCATTTAATCAAAGTTCATCTCTTGCATGTGCCCCTTTTGATTTAATCCACTCTGATATATGGGGACCCTCTTCTAATCTTACCATGGGGGGATCGAAATACTTTGTGATTTTTATTAATGATCACTCTCAGTTCACATGGCTTTATCTTGTGAAAAATCGATCTGAATTGCCTAAAATCTATCAAAATTTTGCCAACATGATACAAACTCAATTTTCTTGCAAAATTAAAACATTTCGCACTGATAATGCCATGGAATATAAGAAAGAAGAATTTTTTGAACTTTCTTCAGCAAAATGGCAACATTGTTCATTGGTCATGCCCTGGAACATCACAACAAAATGGTCAAGCAGAACGCAAGCATAGACATATTCTTGAGACTACTCATGCCTTGCTTATATCTGCTTCTTGTCCTGAACGTTTCTAAGGAGAAGATGCCCTACAAATTTGTTTTTTACTGACCCTCTTACTGATTTACTTCCCGATCCAAACTTTCTTCCTGAGCTCATCATAACGAATCAACCCACGACTAATCTAGAGACTCATGATCCTTCTGTGGATCCTTCAAACTCTGAAGAACATGACACTCCACACACTTCCCCAATTGAGACACCTGACTTGCCTGAAGACCTCACTCCAGCTACTCTAACTCCGGAGGAACTAGATTCTTCTGACTCACATATACCTACTCTAGAGACTTCTTCTCTCCAGCCCTCTGAATCTCTCTTTGAGTCCCAACTTCCTCCTTCACAGAAAAGGGTAAGAAAGCCGCCTACTCATTTTCAAGACTATCATTGTTTCTCTGCCATTGTCTCTTTACATGAACCACAGTCTTACCGTGAGGCTAGTTCTGATCCTGTTTGGCAAAAAGCAATGACTGAAGAGCTACAATCATTAAATAAAACTCATACTTGGGATCTTGTCGAATTACCGCCCAGAAAATCAGCTATAGGGTGCAAATGGGTATATAAAATCAAAACTCGTTCAGATGGATCTATAGATCATTATAAAGCTCGCCTTGTTGCAAAGGGTTATTCTCAAGAATATGGCATCGATTATGAGGAAACTTTTGGTCCTGTCGCTCGCCTTACCTCAGTTCGAAGCTTAATTGCAGTTGTTGCTGCTCGTAAATGGAATTTATTTCAAATGGATGTTAAGAATGCATTTCTTAATGGTGATTTAACGGAGGAAGTTTATATGCAACTGCCACCAGGATATCAGCATCCACCTCACAAAGTTTGTAGACTTCATCGAGCATTGTATGGTCTCAAACAAGCTCCACGAGCTTGGTTTGCTAAGTTTAGCACCGCAGTTTGTCAGTTTGGATTTACCTCCAGCCCTCATGATTCTGCACTCTTCATTAGAAAATCAAAGCGCGGGACCATTCTTTTGTTACTTTACGTTGATGATATGATCATCATTGGGGATGATATAACAGGTATCTCTGATCTAAAATATTTTCTCGACCAGAATTTTCTGATGAAAGACCTAAGGGTTCTCAGTTATTTTTTGGGTCTTGAGATCTCCTCTTCGGTTGATGGATATACTCTCTCACAGGCCAAGTATGCTTCAGATCTCTTATCTCGTGCTGGACTGACTGATAGCAAGACTGCTCCAACACCTCTTGAGCCCAACTTTAAACTCACTCCTTTTGATGGTTCACCTCTTCCTGACGTTACACTTTACCGACAACTAGTTGGCAGACAACTAGTTGGCAGTCTTGTTTATCTCACTGTTACTCGACGAAACATAGCATATGTTGTGCATTTGGTTAGTCAGTTCCTATCAGCTCCTCGTTCAACTCATTATGCTACGGTCCTTCGTATTCTGCGCTACATAAAAGGAACATTGTTTCCTGGTCTCCATTTTTCAAAACATTCTTCTCTGGAACTACATGCCTACTCTGATGCTGATTGGGCTAGCGATCCTACTGATCGACGTTCCATAACTGGCTTTTGTTTCTTTCTTGGTGATTCTCTAATCTCTTGGAGAAGCAAGAAACAAACACTAGCTGCTAGGTCAAGCACTGAAGCAGAATATCGAGCTCTTGTTGATACTACACAAGAACTTTTATGGCTTCGATGGTTACTTGAAGACATGGGGGTTACTCATTCGTCCGCCACACAGTTACATTGTGACAACAATAGTGCTAATCAGATTGCTCACAATTATGTATTTCATGAGCGGACCAAACATATAGAGATAGATTGTCATTTAACCGTCAACATATTGTTCATGGTACCGTTCAACTTATGTCCATCACATCTCTTGATCAACCGGCAGATATATTCACAAAAGCACCTCCAACCGGACGATTTGAAGATCTAATTTTCAAACTCAAGATGGCGTCCTATTCACCACCTTGAATTTGAAGGAGGATGTTAATGTAAAAATATGATTATAGGTGTAGTATAGATCCTAGATAACTAGCACTCTTCCTATCCACTCATTTTCTTCATCCTGCTCTGTAAATAGAGCCATTGTATTCACCATTTACTACACCATCTGATATAATATATCGTCTTCTCTTCTCTGTTAATACCATCTACATGGTATTCTTTTCTCTCTTTCTGTTAATACCATTAACAGATCGATCAAGGATGAATACGATTCCGATGGGCTTCAAATTCCATTACACCAAATCGTTGAGATAATACTATTCATCCTAATCTCATCTACTGCAAAAGGCGGCCCTCTTGATCACCTTCAAAGATTTTTAGCAAACTAGTCCAGCTGTCAATACAAACGCAACAAGCAATAAAAAGGGTTTCCTAAGCAAACTAGTTCAGCTGGCCTACACTCGCGATAAAAAGTTAAAGGAGAATAAGAAGTCATTAAAATAAATAGATACAGAGAAGGTAATTAAGAGTCAAAAGAAAATGAAATACAATTTGCATGAGGAATCGTACTCCCGTAACAAATGAGGTGTCACCATCTTTATCGTTAACTACATAAATTAATCACGTCGCAGGAGCTGGGGTAGTCAAACTACATGCAAGTTTGTTTCCATTTTTGTACACGTAAACTGATCATCTACTTCTAGAAGAAATTGAAGAATTTCTTGGGAGAAAACAATTTGAAAAGAGAAAAGGCCAAATTTAATTTCTTTTCCTCACAAACTAAAGCGATGGGAGGAGATAGAAAGTTGCTCAGAACATGAAATTTCTTCTCGAGAAAATCTCTTAAGTCTGGAATGTAAATTTTTTTTCATGATTCACCAATGCACAAGCTTTATGCATTGAAAACGTACAGTTAATTTATAATTCGATCACAAAATCAAAAAAGAAAAAGAAAAAGTGATTAACAAACTACAGTTCAACCACAAAACCAAACCAAAAATAGTGACTAGAAGGCTTTCATTCATTCAATTGACATGTCCGTCATATTTACATCGGAATAGCGTATATTGCCCAATAACATGCAGTAATCATAGAGCCAATGCAGTTCATGATTCATCACTGCACAAGCTTTGCGCATTGAAAACGTACAACAAATTTACAACTTAATCACAAAAAAAAAAAAAGACCTTGACTAAAAGGGTACAATCCAACCACAAAACCTAGCTGCATAGTATAGTAGAAAATTATATTAATGACAATTTGGAATCTTCAGTGCAGGCAAAGGCAAAAAAATGCAAAATGAACGTCTTAAGTTTTGTGAAACTGTCATTGTTCATATGATACAAACAAACCAAAAAATTACGTTTTACATATAGTGAAAGCTCTATAATGTTTTTATTAGTCAATTTCTGCACTACCATATTAGGACCAGAGAGATATGTGGCTGGAGTGAGTAAATGCAAAAAGCCACGCATCCCTCTCCCAGGTGTGCCTTGCTCTAACGTCATTTCAAGGGAATATTTGTTTTTTTTAAGACGTAGCATTTGTTGTTTTGTGAGTAAAGCGTAGATGCTTCGTATTTGACTCTCTCTCTACGTGCGCGCGTGCATATACATATTTGTATATGTAAGGCTTTAAAATTTATAATGTTAAAGGTACTAGATCTGTTTTTGGAGATGTACCTGCGAATATCATTCAAAGAAATCAGATTATGAAGATTATTGAAAGAACAAAAAGGAACAAGATTACAAGAATTAGATCAGCTAATTGATCTGGATGGTGGATGGTTGATGGTGGACGTTGAGGGTGGGGTGGACGGTGGTCGCCAATCAACTCCAGTGGTGGATGCCGGGGAACGGTGGATGTCGATGGTGGACGGTGGTCACCAAGGTAGAGTTAGACGCCGACGGTGTTTGGGGGGGGAGATTGACGATAGTCGCCGAGGTGGAGGTGGATGCTGACAGTGCGAGAAAGAGAGAGGTAGACAGTGGTCACGGAGGTAGAGGTGGACGCCAATGGTATGGGGGAGAGGGAGAAAAAAAGGAGCCAAGGAAGCAAGGCAGTAGGTTGGCAGAGCCAGAGAGAGAAGTGAAGATAGAAAATTTTAGGGCTTGGGATATACAGAGTCTATATTTATGGATGGACGACTGAGATTGATTAGTACATAGGGTTAGTATAACAAGGCGAGTGCGGGTCATGGGACGGGTCTGATGCCAAGGCGAGTCGCACAGAATACCGTAACCCGATACTAACCCGCTGCAGATTTGAAAAAAAAATACCATACCCGTCCCATAACCTGATTAAAGTCAAAATAACTCACTCCTATCAGGACGGGTCGTTGAAAGTCTTAGCAAAAATGTCACTAACTACGCTTAACAATAATTAATTGTCGTTATACAGGATATTATAAATATTTTTTAAAATCAAGGTAGCAGAAAAAATTTACCTGTTATTATAATGGTATATTTACAAAAAAGGATGGAAAAAGTTGCGAGGCTTGGTGAGGTGGAAAAATGTTTAAAATAAGTATGTGCAGCCACATGTCCAAAGATAAAGGACTAGCGGCCATTTTAATAGCCTTCGCTGGCTAACAAGGAAGTCAACGTGGAAGCCAAAATAACTGATCTATTGAAAAGAATTCTTTAATAAGGGATCTATTGCGGATGATAGTTTTCATCTCTGCAATTGCTTTGCACTGGGGGGGGGGGGGGGGGTCAACTTTTTTTTTAACACATATTAATGATTTAAGTGATATATTATATATTTCTCATTTTTACCCTTTAGAGAATTGAAAGAAAGCAAGTGGGCCAAGAGAGAAAAAATAAATTAGTGGAGTGTTAAATATGGTGAGAGAAATGAATTAAAAAACTGTAAGAAAGTGGACCAGGAGAGAGAAAATTAGTTGATAGAGATTTAAATGTAGAATGAGAAATATAAAAAAGGGCTAATTATGCCAATGTCCCTGAGGTTAGGGTATAATTATAGGTAAGGACAATAGTTTAGACAAATTACACTTATATCCGTTGACCAGACAAAATCTTAAAAACCCTAACGGTTTCAATAAAATGACTTCGTTACCCTCAAGTTACAAATCTATTTATTCAAATGCCATTATCTTAAAAATTCTCTCTTAAATTCTCTCTCCCCCTTAAATTCTCTCTTAAACTTTCTCTCTCTCTTTGCCCCCCCCCCCCCCACTTCCCACCCTGCACACCACCCTTCTTCCCCTACCCCACCACTGCCATCACCTTCCTCTCTCACCACCACCCGCACCAAAGCAGCCAAGCCGCTACCATCGCCGACGCCAACTCCCGGCAATCCAAACCTAATCACCTGCCTCTACAACATTAATATAGGCCTCATCACCCTCACCTAGTCCCGCAGCCTCTTCGGCGAGATCACAAGCAACCCAACCAGAGCGAGGTGGCAGCCGGTGGTGGCGAGATTGGCGAGATCAGCGATCCCTTAGAGAAAGAGAGAAAGAGAGCTGCCGGCAGTGTGGGCTTGCGAAGGGATTACCGGCGGGCGGGTGTGGACGGGCTTGCAGGCATGGTGGGGTGGCGCAGGGGAGGGAAGGGCTGCCAGCGATTTCAAATTCATTGAACCCTAATTTTCAAATCTGGGTTTTGGAACCTAATTTTTAAATCAGGGTTTTGAAACCCTAATTTAAAAATTAGGGCTCTAATAAACCCTAAATTTTGAAATCAGGAGGATAATGTGGGGTTATTCTTAATTTTCTTTAAAAAAAGAAAAAGGAAAAGAAGGACTTAAAAATTTTGATATATACAGTGTAAGGGCATTAATGTCATTTTAAAAATATGCAATGATGACATCAGCCAAAAAGTACAATTTTTTTAACGGAACTCTAACGGATGGATACAGGTGTTACAGTTTCAAAGTTTTTGGTCACGGTATGTTACATTTTGAAACTTAATGTCCTTGACTGTAATTATACCCTAACCTCTCAGACATAGGTGTAATTAGTCCTAAAAAAGTATAAAAAGGATAAATATATAAAAATACCTACATAATCTTTCTTTATTTAAAAATGAATAATTTTGGTGGGACGGCTCAAAAAGGAAAGTTGATCAAATTATGTAGGATGAAAGGTGTATAATATTGTAGTCAAAGCGAGAAATACAATAAAATACAAACATATATAGATTCTCTGCTCATTTTGTATTCCACGTGTAAAATATGTTGTATATACTAAACATAGAAGTGTCGCTGAAAGTCTCCAAACATTAGTAACTACGACTTTAGTGGAACTTAGATAATTTAAAAACTAATTATAATATCTAACTTTGGCTAAGCAATTTTAACTATTTATACCTGAAACATTTTCCAGTATAAGCATAAAAATCCATATCATCTAACAAACGAAAAAATAAATAAAACCTAGAAAAAAAAAGGATGTTGTTAGAGTTGATTAAAACCAATTTTATTCTAATAAGCATCTTCTTCTTTTGCACCATCTTTCTTTATCTTTATCTATGGCTTCGCCTCCAATCTCTACGATATTAACCATCGCCACCATTAACCAATAATGAATATCTCAGAATTCTCCATTTCAGCAATTGTCACCCATCACCTAACGTAAAACGAATTTTTAGTTAGGTACTCGCTCAATTGCTCAATATAGTCTAAAGTGAACCCTAATTCAAAAACCAAAACCTAATGCAAGACCGAACCCTAGATACCCTAATTGAGCCACTGCAAAAATTCAACCCACATGTAGATGGTGATTGTCACGGAGGAAAAGAGGTGACAACAATAAGGTGGCTAGATTTGGGGAAAGAGTTTTGCCACCAGTAAGGTAGTTGAGAAGTGCTGGCGGCTGAGTTCGGGGAAAAGGGAGCGGCGGGTGGTTTGGGGAATATGTTGAATGAATCTAGAGGAAGAAGGTGAACTCTCCGTCTTACCCTCAAAATTGTAGCAGACAAATAGGTTTTTCAGTCAACTAGTGTCTTGAGCACAAAATAGAAGTTTTGGATGGTGGCAACCAAAAATAAAAGCCTGGGGTTTTTCATACAAATGGGCCTATAGTTTAGGGTGTTATCTGCTTTGAATCCTTAAATGTATTCCTTACTGTATATTCCTCTTTAAAAAAAAAGGCATCATTGATGTTCACGACAAAATCAATCAAAAGCTACAACTAATGAGTCCAGTGCTTTAAGGTAAGGCACGCAAGTACTAATGAGAGAAAGCTTTCTAGGTATATGGTGATATATGGCTTTGAAATGCATAAGAGTTTGCATTTGCATCGATTAGTTCTGATCAGTGACATCTCATAACAACTGTGGGTCTAGCGAACCGCTCCCAAAAAGTCTAAATCAAGTCACTATCTTACTCTTAGGGTTAATTCAATAATTAACGAGAGAAAACAAGAAAACCCTAAATTGACTCTAAATCGTCCAAATTAAGCTTCTGACCTACAAAACCAAATATTCGAATTCGAGAACTTAGTTATGTAATGGCAAGGTGTTAGGCACCCGTTATACTTTAACGTTCTCTAGTCTATTTTTATGATCTCTTGGCCTACATAACCTGTAATAAGAAATGCTTGAAATAAACTCTAATCTAACATACGACTTTTGGTTTGAACCTAACATTGGGGGTCGAGTGACTTACGTCTCCGATCATTCAAATCGGAAACAAAATCACGTATTTTATGACTGAGCCCTACGAGAGGTGACCTAAATCTCGATGTTTGACACAACTTCTTCTAGTGGAACAAAATTGGACTTGAAACTCTTTTTTGTAACTTTCTAAATGTTGGACCGAGAAATGTTGTCGGGAAAGGGAGATACTCTAGACTATTATAATCTAGAAAGTAAGATAAAAGTTACCTCCAGATGATAATAGTTTAGATGACTTGGGATGATGTCGAGATGGATCAACGATGAAAGTAGACTAAGGGATTATGAATTGGGAACTATGTTCTATGTTATTTCCATCAGAGATAATGCACCAAATCTAAGAAAGAAATGTCCAATATTTCTATGGAGAAGCCAACCTGGAAGTCCTAAATTCTACGGCCCATGGCTCAACTTATAGTGGTCTGGGGCCGATTGAGTCTAATATCTCAAACAGAAGAAAATATATGACCTAATTAATTGAAAATAAAAAAATATAAAAAAAGAATAGAAAAGAAAAGAAATCAACTTACCGGCCGATTTGTCAAAACCCAGCCGATTCACCCCTCAAATTAAATAAGATTGTTTTCTGAAATTTGGAAAAAAATAATTACCCTAAATTTGGTAAAAATATCTAGAAAAACAAATAGGATGCAAGATATCAAGAATTATTTCCAGTTAAATCTCAATTAAAAAAATCAAGGATTAATCACAATCAACTTTGAGTCATCTCAATTAAGTCAAAATTTCATTAACTGGAGTTATTTAACCAACTGGACTGGACCTTAACTGGAAAAAAAATTAACCAAACTAAACTAGGACCGTGACTGGAAAATGGATCACTCATGAGATTGGATTTTAAATAAATTATGTTCATTATTCCCTCCGTCCCTTTTTATTTGATCACCTTTACCTTGCACAATTATTAAGATTTGAGTTTTATTTTAAGAGTTTTTCATTTTCCCACAAGAAAGAGCAAGAGATAAAGAGTGAAGAAAGTGAGTCAGGAGAGAGAAAAAAGGGTTGGTTGAGGATTAAATCTGAAAAGAGATATAGAAAAAAATGTAAGAATAGGCAAACATGGAAAAACACCTATAAAAATTTCTTAATACGGAAGTGATCAATTTTTTTGGAACAGCTATAAAAAAGAAGGGCTAATTACACCTATGTCCCTCAGGTTTGGGGGTAATTACAGGTAAGGACAAATTACTTATGTCCGTTGACCAAACGGAACCCTGAAAATCCTAACGGTTTTGATGAAAAGACTGTATTACCCCTCAGTTGGAACCTTATTTTTTTCTAATGCCATTACTTCATTAAAAAAAAGAAAAGAAATACTTTACCCCCACCCATCTGCATCCCCCTTCGTCGTCACCCACCCCGGCGCCGACCCATTCCCCTTCCCCGGCATCGCACCCCATCTGCACCCCCTTCACCGTCACCCACCCAGGCGCCCACCCCTTCCCCTTCCCCTTCCCCAGCGCCGCACCCCTTCCCCTTCCCCTGCGCCGCACCCCGCCTGCCTCCCCCTTCCTCGTCACCCCATCATCACCCGCGCAATCTTCCTCCCCTTCCCCGGCATCGTACCACGCTTGCCTCCCCCTTCCTTGTCAACCCGTCACCGCCCACCCTGTCTACCTACCCCTTCCTCATCACCGCCCACCCCAAGCCACCGCGTGTAATCTCCTGTCGGCGTCAAAACCTATCGCCGGAGACGGCACTCTTCCCCTTCATCTCTTCTCTTCTCCCCCACAGCAACCCACTCTCTCATTCCATGCCAACAGCTCCATCGCCCCCCCCCAATTTGCAATTGCATATTAAAACCCTAATTTGCAAGTTAGGGTTTTGAAGCCCTAATTTTCAAATTAGGGGTTTAAAACCCTAATTGGCATGAGACCTTTGAGAAATGGCAGATTGAAATCCTAATTAGCAGATTGAAACCCTAATTGAGAAATGGCAAATTGAAACCCTAATTTGTAAATTAGGGTTTTGAAACCCTAAATTGAAAAATAAGGTTTTGAAACCCTAATGTTTCTTAATTTAAAAATTTTAAACTATTCTGTATATAAAGGGGTAGTATCGTCATTTTAAAAATACGTATTGCTGACATCATTAAAAAAAAGTATATTTTTTGGACGGAACCCTGACGGATGGACACGTCTAATATATTTTAAAAGTGTTTGGTCACGGAATGTTACATTTTGAAACTTTGTGTCCTTGACTGTAATTACCCCTAACCTCAGGGACATAGGTGTAATTAGTCCAAAAAAGAAATATGATCAATTAATAAAAGACAGGAGGAGTATATCACTAAGCCTAAAACCACAACAATAATAATAATAATAATAATAATAATAATAATAATAATAATAAGGCCCAATAATAAGTATAACAGAAAAGAATAAAATAATATATTATAAAAATGGGGTGTCTACAGAACTCCTCCGTTAGGAGCCTTGCCCATTAGCGAACATCACCTTACACAACTCATTTTTGTACACCAATACAAAAATACCTCTTTCCTCGGCAATCTGAGTCTTTCATCAAGTAGAAGGAACCCCTCGTATCCTGTTTCAAAAACAAAGTAGCTTCAATGACCTAAGACAAAGTCGAGGACTTACACAGATATGAGGTCGAACCTTTGTAAGGTTTCCTGAGGATCATTCAAAAAGGATCATACCAACGTAGTTCAAAAAAGGGGCGCAGCTCAAAGCTGTAACCAACAAAGCTTGGAGCAGTTGGTTGTTGAGTAATAAGAAAAATGAGATTGGACTTATCTGGAGCCCTAGCCAACAAGTGCGAAGGTGGTTATTGTCAAATAAAGGTCGTATTTCTAGAAGCCGGAGCTAATGGTAACAGCAAGTGGTCATCTAGGGACATTAAAAGGAACTTATGCCTAAGTGTTGTAGCCAGTGGTAATAACAGTTGGTCGTCTAAGGATACTAAAGGGTCATGTCTAAGAGTCGGATCCAACGTAACGACAATTGGTCTCTTAGACACGAATAAGAGGGCACATCTAGAAGCTGGAGCCAGCAGTGATAATAATCGATTTCTTAGATGCACCAAAAACTCATGACTAAGAGCCGGAACTAAAGATAATAACAATTGGTTGTTGAGCCACAAAGCACACCCCTAGAAGTCAGAGCAAATTGTAATAACAATTGGTCGTCTATGGATATTACATGAAATATTGCCTAAGAGCCACAACCAACTGTAAAATCAGTTAGTCGCTTAGGTATAAAGGACATCCTCAAAAGTCAGAATCAATGCTACATTTGAGGATACTGAAACCCACGGTTATACCCCCTATTTTCCATTATTGCCAACGGCCACTGACCCATCTTCTCATCATCACTATTGCTGTCGGTCTCCATCATTGCTGGCAACATGGCCAAGCATCCACCCCTCTAGCCGAGCCTTGTCCACCACACCCACCACTCATGCCCACCACCAATGTAGCCCCGTCCACCACCCCTAAATACTGAGCATATCTGATTTGATTATTTACGAAGCCAAATTTTGGGAGTTAGAATTTTTTTGGAAAAATGGGACTATGGTAGAGCACAAACTTGTAAGGATAGATTAATCAATTCTTCTATTTTGCTAGGACTTTCAACAGATTCAACATAATAAGCACCAGAGCGGCCATTTGCAGAAATTAAAAGCATTAGTGTCTTCTTGCAACTTTCTCAAACTACGAGGGGGCTGCATGCAATTAACCGAAAAAGGAAAGTATAGTCCAAGAACACTTGTCTCCTACCCACGCTAAGCATGCCACCACTTCTCCCTCGGCATACGAACAGGTGGAGGCGAGGCAGCCACTTTGCAGTGCCTCTCTCTCTGCTCTCTATATGCCACCTCCTCATGGAAACCCATCTCAAAACCCGTCCCCGCCTCTTCAGGTCGCCGTCGACCACCGTTCCACCACAGCCAGCCTCCATGAATATGAAGAGGAGGAGGTGGAGGAGGAAAACAAACTCCCCATACCCAACCCAGCAATGTGGTTCGCGAAGCTCGTTTCGTTACAAGCAGACATTACATACGACTGCTTGGTTTGCCTCTTGTCACCCTTCATCTCTCTCATGTCCATTGCTTCAGAGTCGGCGGAGGAGGCAAAGGAGAGCGTGAATACTGCCGTCCACGCCGCCATAAAAGTCCCCTCGAAGGTGGTCCACGGCGGCACTCTCTTGTTGAAGAAACTGGGGTTCGGGTTACTGGGTGTGGCCTACGTGGGGCTTGTTTTGGTTTCCGTGATGTTTCTGGCAGTTTTGCTGGGTGTTGGTTCGGTGCAGCTGTGGCCGGAGGAGCCTGTTTTCCTGTGGGAGACTTTGCACTTTGACTATGCTGATGAGCACCCCAAGGCTGTTTTTGATTTTCTTGGTGGCGGTGGAGGCGGGTTTGAAGGATTTCGTTACGGTAAGAGGAAGAGGGTGATGGGTGTGCCGGTTGGGCACACATTTTACGTCACTCTGGTCCTCTTGATGCCTGAATCTGATTTCAATAGAGAAATTGGGATGCTTCAGGTATTCCATTATTTCTCTGTCAGCTTAGCTTAATATTTTGCATTATGTGTTTTCCTTTTCCTAGTTGTAAACCCTTAAAAAATTTGGATAGTAATTAGCACGCCAAGATTCTCTCTTGCTGGTAAGAACTTATACTGATAGTTATCGGCTTAATTATGTGAGAAGTTGTTGCTGAATAGCTCATCGCCGTGAAAGAAAATTAGTAATGGATCCGTGTCTAGTGTCTAGTCTTGGTGCCTGGGTTTGTTATTGTTGCTCTTTTGCTCGATTGGTGAGTTTCGATTGACCATCACTCTAGGCGATTTCTGAATAGCTTCCTACCTTAGAGAAGTAGGTGCACTTTGTGGGAAAAATAAAAGCATGGAGGAAAAATTTGTTTTTGAATGTCTATCCCTGATGCGGTAGGAACTTAAGAGGCGTCGATCTTCGTTTAGAGATGATGGAGATTTGTACTCGCAAAAAATTTAGCGTTCGAGTTCACTTGGCATTGAATCATACCAAATGACCTTGATGAATAACGACAAGGTCCTGGTTTTATCCCAAAAAGTTGTTGATTATATTAATCTAGGTTAAGTAAGTTAAGCATCTCAAATTGCAGTGGGTGAATTGTCGGTACCCACTCTCTTTACGATGCTTGGCGAACACCGAACCACTTCATTTGGGGGAAGAACCTATGCGTTGAAGAAGTTGGGGGACATGGATGGTATTGGTATGGATATGCTAGGCCAAAGAAAGAGAGAACCATTGGTCATGCAAACCGGAATTAACTGAAACTCACTACATTAGATAAGATGAAAAATCAAAAAGATGGCAATTTTTGTTCTCTAGCAGAGTTGAATCTAGAGCCTTAAATGTCCAAAAGTTCCTCTGAACTAGTTATTTTGGCCAGAAACCAGAGTCCTATTATCCCCAAGAGTGAACCTTTAGAGCTAATGATTATGAGGGTCATGTAACAGCTTGGCAGAGTACAAGCTGGAGGGGCTTTTGTTGGTTCAGATTAGTGAAGCAATACTGGGAAGGCATTAAGCAAGGACAAGAATATGCAGATGAATAAGATTATTTTGGAGTCTGTTGCAAAGGATGCTGTGCAGTACAAGGCTAAGCGGTTCCTCACTCCGCTTTTGAAGTCAACATCAAGATAAAGCGGCTACTCAGGTACAAGTCGGGCTTGATGGTCCGTGTTTTGAAGAGGTTAAATCGTAAAGTTGCTAGGTACCAGTTAAAAATCTGATTTGGTGTGTGTGCACGTGTGTTTCGGGAAAAGAACGGAGGGGGAAGGGGGGGGGGGGGGGGGGGGGCGAATGTTTATGGATTGAATTTCACCGTTTGGCCATCGCATCTCTATCCAATCAAAGGTGTGTGTGATCAAATGGCTAAGCCAAATATCATCTTACTCTACATACATACATATCTTGAAAGTTAGAGCTTTTAGCTCCCTGAACACAATTCTAAGGTTGCAGAATTTTATGTGATGGAGAATTAGCACCTCAAAGTTGGATAACAAAATCTGCTTTAATTAATCCCTTATGGAATGGCGGTAAGATTGGAAGAACAGAAAGCAAATGTTACTTGATATATAAATTATGAGCTCTCACATAGAAGAAAATTGTTGTTATAACTAAAGGCATAAAAACGTTGTTGGTGGGCACGCCTTCACATTTTCTCTTACTTCCCTCGATGAGCCTTTGCTATATGAAAAAACATTACCCCCCCCCCCCCCCCCAACCTCCGCTCCCCACTTTTCTCTCCCTCCCCCTCTCCATGCACCCGCCCCTATGAATCTGCAACCAAATTAAAAAGGAAAATAGAAAAATAAACCATTAGGCAACAACGTAACAACAGCTGAGCTAGAATTAAGATAGGCAAACCTCTGATTCAAATGCTACAGCAGAATGGAACTGTCGAGGCATGGGATCAATGGAAGGACTAAATAGCCTTACCAAAACATAGCCGGCAGTATAGGTTATTGGCTGAAAGAAGAACGTATAAAAGTTCAAATTTGCTTACTAATTTGGGGCTTCCTGTCTTTCAATGGAAGGACTAAATAGCCTTACCAAATTGGTTACAGCTTCTCTTCTGTCTTATTCTTATGCTGTATCAAGCAATAATGACCAAGGGTGCAGAGTTCTAAATCACGTATCCTCTATTTATGAGCAAGTTTTTGTCCCTTTTCCTCCCCCTTGCACTTGTATCTAAGCTCCAGGTGGTCCTTCTTTTACCAGAGGAAGACAATTATAAAAAAAAAAAGTTTTTTGTCTTTGGCCTTACTAGAAAGAGTTCACCACCAAAGCCGCATATTAAAATATTATTGATGTAGGAGAAGCCCTGTTGATACAGGGGGAAAAGCCTTTGGAGGGCTATGAGCCATCTCCAAGCTAAGGACTTTCTGTGGCTTGTGCGTCATACTAGAGTATTCCGGACTGATCTTAAGGTTAGCCAGATAGTGGCTTTCGGAAGTTTTTTTTAGTGACACTGATATGCTGGAAGTGGTTATGCCATCTTTGATTCATCACTCAGGTTTGTGATCTTTTGGGCCAAACGGCGGAAATGTTTGGCAATGTTAACTTTTGGAGGAGATCTAATTTTTTTCCTGTAGACAAGCTAGCTACTATGGCTGGTCTTTGTTTGTTGTGGATCTCTTGGATGCCTGGAGAAAGATGCTAGCAGTGTTCACCGGCCATGTGGAATAGTCTCTTAGCTGCTGTTGCATTTTACCCAGAAATAAAAGAGAATTTTTTTTGCTTTATGCAGCATGAGTAGACATCCAGGGAGAAGATCGCAAAGCGTCCGCAATTGTTGATTGGCAAAGCCTCTGAGAGTAGAAAAATCTGAATATTGATATTTCGTGTAAATATTTAACTGTTTGGTTGTCGCTGTTTGAAGGGGACGAGCCTTGGTGTAACATAACGTTGTTCAACTGTGACCAGGTCACGGGTTTGATTCCTGGAAACAGCCTCTGCACTAAAGTGGCTGCGTACATCAACACATCCCCGCAGGGCATCCTTTTGCTATTGTTATTTGGCAGACATAGATTCAACCAATGCACATAAAATGAAAAGCTTCAGAGATCATTCACGGAGGTTGCTTGTCGCATTACCACCAGTCTGTTATGTGTATGTTTGCGCTTAAAAAAGCAGATTGGGATTGCTGATTACGGTGACCATGTAGATCCCCTTTTTAGTAGAGGAACACATTCGGGGAAGTAAACAATAATTTGCTTTTCATGGTAGATGTTGGCTTCCTCTTTTTCTTATTCGCCGCCCTCACTTCTTCCACCCTTCTATGTACAAACAGGAAAGAAGAGCAAGCTCTTGTTCCCAAGCCTCGAAATTTCCTTTCTCTTGTAATATTTGGCAACTTGATGGTTCACCTTTAAGGTCACTTGCCAGTAACAATTGCCCTTACTGGTAAACTAAACACTTTTAGTCATTTGGGCCCTGTTTTTTCACGGAAATCATTTTTTGGAAAAGGTTTTCGTCAGTTTCCAGTGTTTGGTTTCCAGAAAATGCTTTCCTGAAAATGTTTTCTCATTTTCCGATGTTTGTTGCGCACAACATTATTGTCTGCTGAAAGCGTTTTCCTAGTGGACAAAAAATCATGAACAAATCTCAGGAGAACAACTTAGCGTCTCGAACTCGGTAAGTCATTTTCCGAAGAACTCACCCTTCAGCAATTGGGTGAGAGCAGAGCTTGCAATCTATCTTGGGCAAAACTAACCAGTTTTCTTCTCACTTTTCCTCCTCGCTTCTCTACCTACAGCTGCGTGCATTCGTCTGTGTGTGTGTGTTTTGGTGGGGGTGGGGGTGTCTGCTTTGGAGTTCATTAATCTGGATCTGTGATGGGGAGGCATGAGGTGTAGTAGGGATTTGGATCTGCGGTAGAGCGTGCCGTGCTTTAGAGCTCATAAATCTGAATTGGCGGCTGTGGGGTTGGGGCTATGGCGGATGTAGATGATTTGGTGGTGGTGATGGACTACATGGTGACCGTTACAGTGGTGGAGGACCGATGGCTGGGCATAATGGAGGCGGTGGAGTAGGTGTTGCTGGGGGTGGAAGATCTGGTGGGCGTGGGTCTGGCCATCAGGGAGGTTTCTCTGGTGGTGCAGCGCTGCAGGTTGCGGTCTTGATTTGGTGCAGAAATTGGGGACGTGTTGCCGCTGATCAGAGGGAAGGGGGAACGGGAAGAGAAGGGTGATTTGCAAAGGGAGGGGAGGGGGAGGTTACTGGTGGAAGAGGAAGGAAGCCGATAGATGAGGAGACGGCAGGAATGAGGCGGTGAACCGGTGGGTGTGCGCATGGGGGTGTGGGTGGGGGGTGGTCAGGGGTTTTCAATTATATTTTTTTGATGCAGGTAGTTTCATAATTTTTATGTGCGTAGTTCAAATACTGGAAAGTGAAATTAATGAAAATGTTAACTATTTACTGAAAAAAATTTCAGAAAAGTGTTTTCCGTGAAACAAACAGGTCTCGAGTGTAATCAACGCATACTTGTAAAGGACACAATGCAATTATGAATTATTGTCAATCCTATGTATTCTGTTTATCACTGTGATTGTGTGGGACACATGTTAGAAAAGCAAGTGACCTTGAATCCTGTGCCAATCTGTGCCACATTGGACCCTCTTGGTTGATATATGCATTAGACCCCTTGTGTTTATGGTTGCTGATTAGTTAGATCCTGGTTTGTATCAAAAGGAACACTTTTTGCTTGGTGACCGTAGATTCTGCTTTAGGCATTTAAAAACTGTAAATATCCATGCTGCTAAATCTTTGTTCATCACTTGTTTGATCAGTTGACTGCAGAGCTCGTATCAACAAATGGGAATGTAATAGCAAGATCAAGCCATCCATGCATACTGCACTTTAGAAGCCTCCCAGTTCGGCTCATGTGAACATTTCTTATGGCCATACCCTTGTTGCTAGGAATTACGGCTGAAACCCAGAGGATAAGCATCCTCTTGCTAAAGCACAAGGAAAGGAGCCCAAGAACTGAAGCTATCAGAATATCCATGATACCGCGGGCTAAGACTAATCTTCTTCCCCAAGTGTATGAAGCTGAGATACACCTGAAATCCGAGCTCCCTTGGAGGAAAGAATTGATCCATAGTTGGAAATGGACATTTTATGTCTGGACATCGTTAAGTATATATATTATGCTACTTGTTCTTCTTGTTTGTTGCTTCAGACCGCTCATATTTCCAGTAGTGACAAGAGGATTTAGTAGCCGACGGCCAGTACATATGGCCAGAGAAGTATCCAAAGAAGCAAAGGAGAGAGGTAGAGATGAGAAAGAGCTTTCAGAGACATTAAGCAGATGGCAGCAAAGTAGAAGAAAGAGGAGGGCAAAGCTTCTGCATGGGGATGGTTCAGAAACTGTCGGCTCATCTGCTTCAAGCATTACTGTAACTAGAGAAGACACGTGTGCAACCGCTGAAGATATTGGCGACTCTGAATCTGTCTGCTTCCAGCGCTGAAGATATTGGCGATTCAGAATCTGCCTGCTTCTAGCGCAGGTGATGATGGACATCTTTTTCTGGATTATTAACATAAGTCGACCTGTAAACCAAACAAGATACGGGAGACTGAAGTTGGTACTAAATGTGTCATTCTATTGTCCTGTGAACAGAATTGGCTGTTTTTCCCAAAGGAATACCCGCAAATATCAGGCAGTGGAACTTCACACGGGATGCACTTCATATACCTCTTCTCGAACCCCCAACGGCTAAATCTTGATGTGTGTTGAAGTCACAAAGCTAATATGTTCTTCCCCAAAGCGAGTTCCCCACCAACTCTAGCGGTGTCCTACGCTAAAATTTGTCCCTTTTTAGTGCTTTTATCCCGTGGAACTTGGGGGGGTTTTGATGCATACAAGTGTTTCTCGTCAGAAAATGGAATGCTTAAGAGTATCTCCATTATATTATACCTGATAAAAGGATCTTGTTAGTATAGGTATAAACAATCTCTCCCTCGTGTTGGACCATAGAAAGAGCCCCCGAATCTATAGCAGCCTGGCGTTCGAATCTGCAGCTTCTGCCTTGATGGGGGCCACGGGTGGTTTACTACAACGCAAGAATCTGTTGAATGTCGCGAGGATTGTTTTGCCGATACAGACCGGAGGTGCAGGCTTATAAAAAGTAGCCTTCATATTTTAAGCCTATGTACACGCTTTTTAAAGGTACGATAATGAGAGCTGACTGAAGTTGTAGGCAAAATGTTTCGTCGGCAAGAATCAAATGTCAATGATGATACGTACAAAGTTTCATGGACAATGATCACGTGTCAATAGTCATTCTCACATGCGACTCTGAGATCAATACACGACATGTTTTCTACTTTCACTGTATCAGCACTCAAGCCATTCACTAGTGTCTTAGGGGCTAGTACAATTGCAACTATTCCTAGGTTAGATGGCAAGACCAAAAAGTGTAGCACTAGAGCTATTGAAAATGAGCCCAACAGAAAAAGGAACAGTGATAATTTAAGAATGGCTAGAACATCAACTAACTCGTAAGTGTGGAGAATAAATTAATTTGTGTTTGTTTGCCCTGGCATAGTTAAAACCAATCTCAATTTGCTTCTAGATGGAATCGTTTGGACCGAAGGAGAGGATCATTTTCAATACTGAAGTTACACAAGACACATGAATCATTTTCAATAATTTTCCAAATCTTTGATCATCGAAATCCGCACTATAAATGATACTAATAATTATGCATTTTTTTTTTTGGCGGGAAACGGAGATTGCTTAGCCGCGCTATCCAATCTCCAATTTTCCATTAAATAAATATGCTACCTTGGTTGCACTGTTGCGACGATGGCCGAAAGCCCCCAAGTATCTTCGTAAATAGTCCATGGGCTGCTTGACATTAAGCTTGTGGACATGTAACCACAGGAATTGAGCACTGCTTTGTGGTTTTAGAGGCCACTTCCACGACTGAAACGTATATGCTTCCATATCCGTTGGAAACACAAAAAAGACATACCGTGTGTGTCAGAACTGTAATTTATATGATTCATCAGTACATCGATTCAAACTCAAGATCCCGAGGTTATTCTTCAAGGTCCTTGGCCATTCAACCACCCCTTGTGTGTATACCTATGTTGTACTGTGCATAATGTCATAAGGATGTGCGGTTACCCAGACTACTTATTTGTTGATTTTGAGATGATGAATTGAGTATAAGCATGTGCGGTCACCCAAAGTACTTATTTGTTGATTTTCAGGTGATTCCTGATGAATTGAGCACTGCTTTGTGGTCCTAAAGCCCGCTTGCACGACTGACACGTATATAATTCCATTATCCGTTGAACACACAAAAAATACATACCTATTGTATGGTTTGAATTGTCAGAACTGTAATTTATATGACTCATCGGTACGACGACTCGAAACTCACTGGTATGATGATTTGAACTTGGAACCCTGAGGTTATTCATCAAAGCCCTTTTTCCACTCCATGACACCTTCTGTGTATACCCTATTCTATGTTGTATTGTGCATAATCTTATAAGGATGTCAGGTCACCCGGACTACTTATTTGTTGAGTTTGAGACGATTTTTGATGAAGCAGATGGTGCAAGTAGAGTTGAACACGATTCAGTTGATTACGTTTGTTAGCTGAATATCAAATCAAACTAATCACCATTGGTTTGAAAAGAAACAATCAAGGAGTTGAACGGTTCGATTTCAACGTTCTGTTTCAATGAATCAAACAGTGAATTGATGGGTTCGGACTTGCATTAATTGATGCACTTGTTTGAGACATATCCATTGACTATTTAGTGTTTTGCAATATACATAACCACAAGTTAATTAAAACTTAACCTATTGAAACTAGGGTCGAGTTTACTTCTATATATTTTGGTTGAATTCCTAGCATGGTCGAAACTAAATACTTAACTCAGATTAGAACAAACTTTAAATATTTTTAATTGGATATATATAGATTTGCTTCCATTAGGTTCAATTCAGAACAGTTTCAAAAGAACCAAACCGAATCAACAGAGCAAAACACCTCTACGGTTAGATTTATATTAACAGTTTAAATGCTTACCCAAATAAATGAAGTAGCTCATAAATGCCAATTGAGATTGATGTTACTCATGGTGTTCGTATCAAATGACACTAACTAGAGATAGAATCGCTGACAGAGTTATCAATCTTCAACACCTCTACGGATGATTTTTCTTTGTAAAACCATGAATGTTCAATGGCTTCTTCTATCTCGCAGAAATTCCTAACCAGGGTTAATTCTCTCTGGAATATGATCAGAGAATTCTATAACGAGACAAGAGGTATTGGTATCAACAAGCCCCAACTCACAAAATGTTTTAAGAACGAACTGCAACATATGTGTTTTTCGTGGACCTAAAGTTTAATCTCAAACCAAGGTTGCAACTAATTATTGTCACTCGCTCAATTGGATCTGAGTCATGCTGCATGGAATATCCATATGATCTCCGAAAGTAGAGACAGTTCCATGTGGAAGCTTGTGAATGAGACATAAGTACCTAATCTGAAACAAGCAACACAAAACAACTAGAAAAGTAACATGAAATTAAGCTTGTGGACATGTAAACACGGGAATGCATGCTCAGAAAGCAAGTTACAGCATCTCATCGATAACTACGGCAAGCAGCGTACAAAACACGAACAGTATACTCTGGAAAAAGGGGGGATAGAAGAAAAGAAAAGAAACAAGTATTTACCACATGGAACACGATCGTGGCCAAGTTCACAGGGCATGGCCAGTTTGCCATTCACTATTCAGCAGTTACTTGAAATACAAAACCCAAACTCCCACTGCGCCACCCTAGAGGATAAAACTACATAATCACAACAGTACCCCCTCCCAAGGAAGCCCCGCTCAGAGGCAAGCGGGGCCCCCAAGGTTGAGAAATTGGTGTTGCTTTATGAAATTAAACTCCACACATAACACAGTAAAACTTGGACAAAGAAAAAGACTTCTAACATGGCAAACGATGTTCACTCCTTAATGTCATTCATACTGTTCAATTACCAACTTGAGGAAAGTTAGATGAGCTTTCCAGTTTCTGTTTCCAGTCTTAAATAGAGCAAAAACAAAACTAGGCTCAATTTTCTTTTCTGAATAAAAAAAATGAGATACTTAATTCAAGTGTGATCAGTTTTTGCCTTTCCTTTTTCACCATTTGTTTCTCTCTTCCTCGTTTCATTCCCAGTCCAAGACCAAAAAACACCCACACCACCACACAATCAACCACCACCCACACAACACCAACTACAACCACCGCGGAGTAATGCAATCACTGGAACTTCCTTTCATCGTGGTCAATGCCTCTGCATTGGCAATACATATACAAATCCCGTTTAAACAAGTCCAAATATAATCTTCTACCGTTAAATGGGAGGTCTGAAGATGAGGATATCACATATTAGATGACATATATACCATTGCAGACCTGGATATAGATAGGAATAATAGGAGCTAACTTGGACCATAGTTGGTCGCAGCAACAGAACCTATAATGGTTTGAATTATGACTGGTGGATGCAGAGGGTATAATGGTGTCTGAAGTGGTGAGAAAAGTGTGGTAATGTTGATGGTGGTCGTTGAGGTGAAGGGGTTTGTGTGGCAGTAGTGGTGGTGGAGGAGGTGGTGCCTGACAAAGCTAACTTTTGGAGTTTGCAAAAACAAGATTGACATGAAAACTCTTTCCAAAAGTACTTTTCAGAACAGAGAGACATAAACTGAACACAACAAAGGTTTCAAACGTCACTTAGTGTCATCATAAACAACTTGAGAAAGAGAATCACAGAATGCATCATTCCTCTGCCATCTGAATAAGTTTTGCAAAAACAGAGAGAAGAGGGGGTCAAAAAGATGGACAATAGCACCATCCAGAGATACATTATACACGAAACGACGATTGAACAGGCGTTGCTAGGTACAGAACATAGGCCAGGGAACAATATTAGTACAGTAATAAGTTTTTGAAGGAAGCTGCTTCCAGTTTTTGACTCTTCTAGATAAATAGGTTTCTTTCGACCGCTGCCCCACCTCTGTACCACTTTGTGCAACCAATGACCAGAAGACTGTGCGGATTTAGTAAATGCTGGGAGGAGATGAAAGCACCAATGGTATGCTAATTTATATGTATAAGTGCTTTACTAAGATGTGAACAGAAATGTTTGTAGGTCCAAACACTTCTTCCATATGCTTTCATTTACTAAGTTTATCAGGAATCTCAATCTTTAAACAAGAACTTTGGGTTTCTGCTGCCTCTCACCCTAAATTGTGATCTCCGAGGTTCCAATATGCCAAGTTCTATGCATTTCACAACCCCATAGTCACAAAATTTGCAAACTCAAAATACCAAAGAACGACAGCTATACTAAAAGATGGCCTATATGCTCACAACAATTAACCGCATAGAACGCACTAACACACAATGATCGGCGTATCTGTCTCTATGATTTCGTCAACACAAGCACATGCATATCCATCTGTCCGATAGCAAAAACCTTGAAAAATCCCATGTCAACACTTAAAGAATAAAGATCAGGACCATGAAATAAGCACAAGCTAACATATTTGTATAGCTGATTTCATGAAGACAAGCACGTACAGATCTACGTATCTCATAACAGAAACCTGAAAAAGAAGTGGCATGTCAGCAGTACTAAAAAGAATTAATGATCAAGGCCACACACGAAACAAGCACAATCTAACATAGCTGTCGGCCCGTATGGCAAAAACAAGCACATGCATTTCTATCTATCCGATGAACGGAAACCCAAAAAATAGCATGCAATCACAACCAATGAATCGAAATATATGCGCACAATCTAAAACCATCCAAACACATGCTTTCCATAACCAAACAGACAGACCCATTAAAAACTTCTTAAGACAACCGTCATAGAGTAGAACTAACAGGGAGAGTTTTATTCGTAAGATTGAAAATACTTCTAATATATGCCGATCCAAGAGAGGGTGGTACTTGTTCATACTACTGTAACTTCACTTCTTGAGGCTGCCGCGGACCCCGGGGCGGGGTGCGGAGGAAGAGGAGGGCACGGCGGCGGCAGCGGGGACTGCAACGGTGGCGTGGAGGTTGCTGATTTTGGACTCGTCGAAGGGGATCTTGGGGTGCTTGGAGTCGTGGTGGATCTGCATGGACTTGACGTCGGGGGCGGTGATCTTGCAGTGCGGGCACTCGTACTTGGCGTGGCCGCCCTTGACGCCGCCCGTGCGGTCCAGAAGCCCGGCCTTACCGCCGCCCCTGTTGGTCAGCGCCGCGTCTACCTTGGCCGCTATCTCCTTCGCCGTGTGCTTCTTCGGCTTCGCCTTCCCCGTCATATTTCACCCTTCCCCCTCCCTTTGTTGTAGGGTTCGATTGGATCTCTGAGGAGTTGAATTTGAAGGAAGCGTTGCACAGAACTGGAGAGGAGCAGGAGAAGAGGAGGAGGAATCTCTCTACGATGAGAAGGAGAAAACCCTAGTCTTATCTGTCTTAAAGGGGTTGGACACACTACACACTGCAGCACGTGCGGTCCGGGAAAATTATACATTTGGTTTTGGGGTAAATGTGTAAATAGTAATAATCTTACCCATTCTTTCATTTGTCCCGATTCGTCTTTATCTCGACTTCCTACCGTTGGATTGAGTAATCACATGACTCATAGAAAGCGCGACAATTGTTACCAAGACAAGATAGTCCTTGCATCTGAAAGAAAAAAATTGGAAAAGAAATCTAGTTGTGTGGGTACTTTTATTATATTCATTTTCTGTATCAATTTCGGGTTTTCATTTTTATAATTTTCGTATTCAGTTAGAAAATATGTTCTCGTTATCATTTTTACCAAAAAAATTAGTTACGTAAGTACGTTTAGCTACTTTTTTTTTACATTAAGTTAAGTTTGGGTAAAAAAGCTGAAAACACTTCGGAGATATTTTCAGTTTTTTGTCCCTATTTGAGTAATTTTATCCAAAATAAAAATGATAAAAATACACGAAAAAAATTATCATCATTGCAAAAAACAGAAAACGAATATGATAAATGTACCTCGAGGTAAGGGGGAATATTTTCATTTCATCCCTATAGTTCCGCTAGAGGAATCGCTGGATCCCCCGGCGGTTCCAACGTACTCCATTGATTTGTTCCAAATTAAAAAAAAAAGTTGGTAAATTTTTAAACAATTCACTTCCTTTAATTTGTTTCAAATTTATTATTTATCTCGACTATTGTTACGAAGATAGTCCTTACATTCACCAAGGGCTTCTTAAGTTGTCTAACGATAAACGTGTGACCTGGTTAAAGGGAAAAAAAACTTGTCATTTGTCTAGTAAAAAACATGAGCCTGTTGTTTTAATCAACTACACGGCTAATTGATTCTCACACACTAGACAAGTCAATTAGTTTTTGACTTGCTACCTTCTTTATTATTCTACCATTAAAGCAGCTTATGACCCACCTTGCCCCCTACCAACCTACTCTTATTATCAATGCATATGTACACAAATTTATATTGTATCCATTTGCACAAGCATTGAACCCGAAATCAATGTCAACGAAAAATGGTTATACAAACCATCCGCTGCCATTACAAACCTATCACCACCATCATTTATTCAAACAAATTTGTTCACATAATGAATCTGCAAGCATGAAGACTCATATATTTTGCAAACTCCAAAATGATTCGTCTGCAATTCTAAGAATTCCAACAATCCTTCAAATGCATCCCTTCCCTACACTTGTATCCGATGGTCCATGAGATTTCGATATTCTGACTTTTTCATTTCGCTAGACTTTTCGTGATAAGTTTATTTTGCACCAAGAACTTTCAATGACCAAATTTGTCATGGTAATGATGGGTTTTGAGTGATGACGGGTTTCTTGATGTTCTTTACGGGGGTTAACACCCTGAAATTCTGGAGCATTAAGACTCCGACCTTACAGAGCTTAAAGCAATCACTCGCTCGATCGATCACTTAATACACACACACATATAATATCCCGAACTTTGGGAGCTAGTTAAATAATCATCTAACCTCCAAAAAAAACGGGCATCAATTTTGAGTAATGCTCAGGATTTAGTAGTGCATAAGAGCTTAAAAAGATTTTGGGATGAAAATGTAATTTTCGAAACTTTGGAGGCATTTTTGTAATTCTGAAAAATTTTGGGGGCATAATCATAAATTAATGTTTTGGTGATCAATAATAATAAAACGAGAGACATTGTATGTTTTAGTGACACTTAATTTAATTAATAAAGAGTAGGAGAGTTTTGGGACAAAAATGTAATTTTTGCAAATTTTGGGGTTATTATGCAATTATGAAAATTTGTAGGGATTAATTTGTAATTTTGGAGAAATTGGCATTAGATGTTATAATCTTAGAAATCAGATTATGTGTAGATGCCGCCTCCTATTATTTGGTCTGATGACTAATGGAATTTTATATTAAACAAATATATGGGATAAAATTTAAACTAAGAGAAGAGAAAGAAATTTCGGGTAAAGGAAAACAAGAAGAGAAAAAAGAAATAGAGTAGGGGAAGGAAAAAAAACAGAGGAGGAAGGAAGACAGGGCTCGGTGGAATAAGAGAGAAAGAGGGAGATTGGGAAAGAAGGCTCAAGGGTAATTCTTGCATCTTCTTCTTAGTTTTTTGAATTTATATTTTGTGTTTGTGTTTGAGGTGATTTCAGTTACTTGTGGGCAGTGGGGTTCCATGTTATGGGTGTGTTCTCGTGTTAGTGAAAATATTTGCAGTTAGGTAGGTGAGAGTTGCATGTGGTTTTTTAACGTATTTGTGCATTATCTATGGGTGAAATTGTGTGTGTGAGAAGATATGGTAGTGGGTGCCATGGAGGTGAATTGTGCAAGGTGTTCAGTGTGTTGTTCATGGGAGAGTGCAATTTTCGGTGAGCTGTGGGTCTTTAAATGTAAATATGTGAGTGTTTAAAGGTTAATGGTGAAGGGTGGAGCAAGTGTGTAATGTGTGAGGTTTCGGTAAGCTTGCAACTACAGTGATGTGAGACCCCTGTGTGGGTCGGAATTGTCACCTTATTTTATAAGGTCTCGAGTTTGTAAAGAACCTAGGTTTTCATAGACCAAGTTTAAGCAGTTTTATAAGCTTGTATTTGAAGAATTTGAGATGGTATCGGATTAAATGTTTTGAAGTATGTATTAGTGAACAGATTTGAAAGGTTTGATATGATCCGGTAGGTTAACGACCCGGGAGTTCGGGGCAGCGGAGCTCTGAATTTCCAATGGCGTTACAGTTAGTATCAGATCAGTTCGGTCTTGTGGTATAGAGAGTATAAGTATATGGTTCTATAGGTACAGACCCGAGTATAAGTATATGATTATGTAGGCACATAACCACGGGGTATAGGTAACGCGATTCTGTAGAATCGTATCCAATAATGAGAGTGGGGGTAGGACAATGGTAGAGTTAAGAAGTCTGCCTTTAGTTCGTAACTTTACTGTTCTTTATACATGTGTCGTGTGCACAGATCACTGTTCATTGTACCAGTATGGCTCGCTCTCATACCACTGGAAGTAGAGATAGTACGGAAGGCTATGAGGTCCTCAATAAGGAGGTATTTCGACCTAATACGCAGGAACAGCAGAACCCAGAACCGATGATTGCTGTTCTAAACACTATGAACCAGATTTGACCGTGATGGCACAAAATCTGGCTAACCAACAGCAAGGAGTACAGAATCCGGTTCAACCACGGCCACAACCTCAAGATGAGAGTACCCTAGGTGAATTTGTCAAACAAGATGCGCCTAGTTTTAGGGGTCATTGGATCCTACAAAGGTAGAGAATTGAATTGATGAAATGGAGAAAATCTTTCAAACCATTCGCTGCAGCGAGAGGCAAAATATTGAATTTGCTCTCTATGAACTTAGAGATGAGTGTGAATAGTGGTGGAAAAAGGTGGAAAGGAGTTCGACTCGCCAACAATTAGATGAGATGACTTGGGAACAATTCAAAGAATTGTTCTTTGACCGATATTTTGCGACGAATTATCGTGAATAAATGTTGAGAGAATTTGTCATTGTGATGCAAGGAGATCAAGAATCAGTAGATGAATTCGAAACGAGGTTCAACGCCTTACCAGATTTACAGTGTGGATGTTGCCAACGGAAGAGGATAAATGCCAGAGGTTTGAGTGGGGCCTTAGGCCAGGATTAAGGGATAGAGTGATTTCTGCTTGATTAACGAGCTAAAAAGAATATGTAGACTTGGCACGTGCGTTGGAGCAATCCAAGTCCAACAGTAAGGAATGGTAAGAGAACCAGGTATGAGTTTTCCCAGAGCAAATTTGTGTACGCTGCTAAGCATCGGCAGTTAGCACAGTCACTACAACAGGGTAACCAAGGCCCTAGGATAGGGCAGAATCAACATTTTAGGTTAGCATCGGCTTAGAGGCCTAGACCTGGCTACAGTATGGGATTCAGAATAGCACAGGGTGTAGGCACTCGACCAACCCAGAATACTAGATTTGGACCCTCACTTAATTCTGCAATTCAATCTGTACAGTGTACTGGTCAAGGTAGCGGGTCAACTTTTTTAGATACCCCATGCATCATATGTAGGAAGTATCGTGACGGTAGGCCATGTTACAGGGTTACATGTGGGTGCTTTAGGTGCGGCAATATAGAGAACCAGGTTCAAAATTGCTCAGCTGTTAAAAATAATCAGTTAACTTTACATCCCAAACTTATAGCTAGTGCATCAATAAGCAGAGGTCCTCGTCGGGGAAGAGGACGAGGTCCTCGTCGGGGAAGAGGACAAGGTCCACGGGAGCAGATTCACCAGTCTCAAGTCTAGCAGGAGCAGAGGCTGGGGACATCAGCTAGACCTTATTCAATGTCCGCTCAGGGTGCTGCTACACCCGATGCCATGGTGTCAGGTACACTACAGGTTAACCCATTAGATGCTC